>JARJDX010104319.1:0-24164 GCA_030264735.1 Gymnusa sp. GC000175
AAGAATGTGAGATATAGGAAGAAGTCCAATCTCAAAGTTAAAAAACCTGCACACATTTTTGGCTGAAGTTCTCTGGAAGTCCTAATACTTCAACTAAACTAAAATTAGCAATGGGGATATGCAACTTTCGTTAGGATAAAAGACAAAATACTAATTTATTATAATCCTGATGTCCAATAATTAACGGTTTAATGATTAATAATTAAATAAATAAATAGTATCCTCGTGTAACGTTAAAATCTTTCCTGGCGATATATGGAGGGTTAAACTGTGTAGCGATAACTAGTCAGTGAAACATGTCGCTCTTTGATAGCTTATATCTCCCAAAATAATAATCGTAGAATGACGAACCAAACGTCGATAGAAAGCTAATGCAGTACGATTTATTATAAATTAAGTTTCAACCCTTTATCCCTTAAATGTGGCAATAAAAGTTTTATTTAAAATAACCACAAAATACTGCACATAGTTCTAGGTCGTCGGTTGCGGAAAAATCACATTTTTTAAAGTTATAAGAAAATCTTGTAAATTGATCAACGTTATTTTTGCACCGAATTTATTAAGTTTTTCGAGTGTACTTAGCACAATTCTAGAATTAAAACGTTTTCGCATTCAATCGTCCTGTTTGCAAAGAAAACTGTCTGCGATATTAATTTGCGTCATTAGTATCTGTCTTGATGAATCCAGGTCCGTAGTTCGACGGGCATTAGCGCCATCTGCAATGCAAATCAGCAATTCTGTACGGGCTTAAAAGAAAATCCGGCAGAATTATTCAAAATAAATCTCGACGCGTAAAAAAAATACGTGTATAAAACTTAAGCCCGACATTTTCATCAAGAATTCTCTCGATACAAATCGCAAAATGCAAAGTTGTTAAATGTATGCAAACAAAAAATGTTTGATTTTTTTTTTGTTGATTCAGAACGGGATTTGTATCTGGGTGATAATTAGCGAGCGCGCGTGTGTGCGTTTTTAGAATTATGTAAATCCGCGGGATGTTATTTAATTATCAATTTTTCGATGCATAAATAGTGCTGAATGCGATAAATGATGCATACTCAGCAATTTGCATCCAGTTCGCCCACAGTTTAATAAATGATTGCTTCCTATCGCATTCAGCATTTAAAAAAAAACAATTTGTTTAATTTTAATTTTTCAATACTTTAAATACAATCATATTGAGGGTTTTTGTTCCAATTTTTATTCAATGCAGTGTATTAAATGGGAGATTTAAAAGTGCAGCATTTGTTTATTACTAGCCAGGCATATTTACTCAACGCCAATTTAAATGCAAAATTAATTAAAAATGTTGTATTGTTTTGTAAATTTGCTTAAATGCAGTTTCATCGCGCCATCAATCCCTGCAAAATATTAAGTGCACTTGCATGGTTATTAACTACTTCACTCATAAAACGTGCGCATTTCAAAACATTCATCTAACTCTTGTAATATTTTTTTACATACACTATAACATTGTTCTATATATGTTTTACATAAATATTAGACACACACACGCCAAGTGTAATAAATGATATTTTTGTGAGATAAAAGGAAAATAATAGGCACCCGATTGTAATAATATTAAATTATGATGTACATTTAAGCCTGCGCTATGTCAATATTTATGGATAATTACTATGTTTTATTGACTATTAATTAACATAATAATAGTAATGATGTATATAAATGATGATTTTTTACAATAACTAAATGTTTTAATGAAAATCATTAACGACTAAGAAGATTATATTCATTATATCTAACTTAATGTGGTTGTTACGATTTGTAAACAAATCTCTTTGTTTTAAAAAAAGATTTTAAAAAGTGTAAGCTGTAAGAACAGATGATCTTTACTTCGCTAACGAGTAAACTGCAGAGCTATCAAATATCGTCAAGGAATTTGTCATCTGAAACGACCAACGCTACGGTCTGCTCGAATTTTGAGTGACTGGAGCCGGCAGCAGCTCCAGTTCTCTTACCTAAAACAAACACACAAGAGTAAACTCAATGAAAACTCCGGACTTTACTTGACCATAAAATTAAATTACAACATTGTTGCGAATGAAAGAATGGAAGTTTTCAATTTCGCATCAATTTATAAACGCTGCTATTGTTTCAATTATTAAAATTTTTACTCCAATTCGAAACTTTCTTGTGGTTGTCGAACTGTAAATTTGAAAGACATGGAGAAACCTAATCTAAAACACATTCGGTAACGGTAGCAAAACTAATTGGAAGCAAACGGGGTTCCTGTTACTGCTCCCCCAGTTCTCACAGCTCAAAAAAAAATAATAAACACCATTTGTTGAAAAATTCAGTCAGAAAAAAGTTGTCTACGAAAAAATGTACAAGGTGTTGAGTCACATTTGAGACAAACGTCTCTGCAAAAGAATATAGGGTAACAAAATCTTAAAAATGTTTTATTATAGGATTAATTTTGGGTTAACTTTCTACTACTGAAAATTATAAAATAATGGTAAATAATTTTGTAATAATATATTAGTTATTGAACTTTATTTAAAATGCATAATTTGATGTTCTTGATTTTGTTATCGGTGAGAGGCTAGCAATAAAAGTAAAAATTTTATTTTATTTTTTGGCTAATAAAACTATTGCAGCTTTAAGCACTACATTTTTAAATATAATAAGCATTGTAACTGTCTACAAGCAATTACCTATTTTCCCAATTAAGATGAGAAATTAATTTTAAAAAATATTTCGACTATATATTATGAAAATTGAAATATAGATACAGTCGAACATCCATAACTCGAACTTTTATAAGTCAAAGTTTTCAATATCTTGATTTTTTCGAAAATCAAAATCGCATTTTACAATTATTTCGGTAACTCGATTCTATATCACGAATTTTTTGTGAACTATTATGATTCGATTTAGGGAAATTTGACTGTACATTTGATGATGAATTGTACATGGAAATCTTGGGTTCCAATAATAGATCGCCTTAAGGTGCTCTTAAACGGGCAACTAAAATTGCGACTGCAAGCGACTACACAAAAGTCTGCAGAAGAATTCGTAGTGCAACTCAAAAGTAGCACTACCAAATAGCACAAGACAAAATCTAGAAATGACTACTCAAAAAATTGGGTTCTCTTTAGACCTTGGATTAAATATAATATCAATTACCCTACTGCAAATAAAGAATTTTTTTAGCACATTTATGCAAGAAAAAAAAATGCTATATTCTCTACATTTAAGAGACCAATAGAAATAGAAATTATAAACCGAAAATAAAAGGAATGAACATGGTGAAATAAATACGTAGGGAAAGACATGGAAGCTGCGTGCTATGAAAACCATACATAAAATTAAAAACAAACAGAAGTTTTCTTACAAGAGGGCATAAAAGTCGTATCCGCAGACTTAACCATGGTAAACGTAAGTTGCATATATGAACCTTCCAAGACACCCTTCGAACTAAACGTTAATACAACGATTAACTTAACAAAGCCCGTCATAATAATGAGAAATTTCAGCAAGATCTGGAGAGAAATAAATAAAGATAAAATAATGGGCAGAACACAATTCGCCAAGCCTAATACATAATGCTAAAATTCCTGCACCTTTTAAATAGTGGCAGATGGCTGCGAGGATGTAATCCAGACCTCATATGCCAATTCGATGCTACAGCACCAAAAAGTCCTAAACCTACGTACAGCCAATTACTAAAGCACAATACCTCTAAAGTTTCAAATTATGCCCATAATATGATTAAAAGAAATAACAAACTGAAAGCACTTTAACTTTAATAGACTAAACAGTAAAATTTTAATTAAGAATTAGATGCCAAAATCTGCACTACGTCCCAAAAATTACAAAATACCAATTAAACTAATACAACAAGTATATCTTCAGGTCATTTCTCAACTAATCCCTTTTCATCAGAAACGATCGAAGCAGGAGACATCTCCATAAAAGCTCATCTAAAAGCATACAAAGTCAATAGATAGACATTATAATCGCAATGAACATAACTCACGAAAGTGGAAAAGCCTTTGAACTAAAAAAATCTATTAAATGGCAGCACTATTCCCAAGAAAATAATAAAGGAAATCACCAATTTAATACCTCATACAAAATAGACAACCACCTGCAAAATCTACAAATAAAGAGATAACAATTTCGAAAAACCGAAACTAAGATAACTTTAGCATTCCAAAAATACCTATCATAAAACTGGAGTGCCAGACGAAATATTTAATGAGCAAATTATGAATAGAATATAATTCCTCTTCTTCTGCTTACTAGCCTTTATATCTCTATTGTTGGATATAGATCTCTTTCATCTGTTTCCTGTCGTTTTCTGTTCTCCTACAGTATTTGCCCGCTATGGTCCTGATGTAGTCTATCTATCTTGTTTGGGGTCTTACTGTATTCCTTCTGATTGTTCGGCGTGTTCAATGGTTAATTTTCTATTATTCTGTATTTTTTTTGTAACCACGTGTTCTATCCATTGTCACTTGAAATCCGCAGTTCGCTCCATGGCGTCTATTAATTTTGTTCTTGCATAGATATCGGTGTTGCGCTTTTTGTCTCTCATAATGATTTAGATTATGGCGAGTTCAATGGCTTTTTGAGTAACTGCTGATACTGGTACTGGTAGTAACGGGAAATAAGTAGCTAGTCTAGGGTGCAGACCTTGCGTTTTAAGTATAACGGTGCATCTTTATAATTTAGTATAAAGCTGAGCTCCCCAAAGGTAGTTGAACTTTTCCTTTAATTTCGGCAGTTTCAATTTCAATCCTCCTTATTTGTAAAGGTTGTTTAGTTCTTCTATCATAATTTTAAGCTATCCGATGCTGGTGCTTATTAGAATTATGTCATCCGAAAATCTCAAGTGGCTACCATATTGATCTTTATGCTTTTCTCGTCCTAGTTTAGTTGGTTGAATACCGTTTCTGTGGCTGCAGTAAATAGTTTAGGGTTTCCTTGTCACCCCTTTGTTGAGATTTATTTTTTTTACATATGGGTCATCATTTATTTTACGTGGAAAATGGCATTTTTTGTAGATGTTTTTTTTATTAAAGCTGGAGATCTTTTTGCACCGTTAATTAGCCTAAGTCTCGATAAGGTCAAATATCCAGTATTTGAATATTGGGATATTGTATTAGAATGACTACTTCTATTTTGCAACAATTGAACGAAATCCTTAAACTTTGGAGACATACAAAGAGATCGGATTTTCTTAAACCCAGTAAGGAATCTGAAATCCCTAAAACCTATGGGCAAATCTCGTCACTCTGCACTATTTACAAACCCTACGAGAGACTATTGCTAAACAGACTTGCATCATAAAAAGCGGCCTGATTCTGAAACAAGTAGGATTTTGATCAGTAAAGTCAAGTCAGACAAGTACTGAACTTGAGAGAAAACATTGAGAAATAATTTCGGGATCGCTGAGCAACTGGTATTAGTATAATATGTTGACCTAAGAGCTGCTTTCGATATGGAAAATCATAATCTATTAATTAAAAAGCTATACAAATAAACCAGAGACTCAAAACTTGTCAAACATTTACGAAAACTTCTGTTTGAATCTTTGAAGTCACCCTGAACAATAAGAGAAGTCGATGGAAAAAGGCAGAAATTCAGACTCCCTAAAGAAGAGTGTTATCTTTAATTCTATTTAAGGTCTATGTCAACGACCAACCCTTACATCATTGAACAACTGTTGCAACACAAGACCATAACTTCCATAGGATAGAAGTAAATCTGGCATATGCACTAACTGAATGAACACAGTATTACCAAAGGAAACAACTACGCCCTAATTTCACCAAACCGCAGTTTATTAACAAGAGAGCAAATTATAAACCACTGACAAAGTATTTTATCCTGGGGTGATGCCGGACACTACGTAAAAATTTAACAAATATAAAGTAAAAGCCAAAGTGAACAAACAAAATAACATCCTTTGAAATGTGACCGGTTCTTCATGAGGGGCCGTAATAAACTTTTGCTTCTCAACATCAGAATATGAATATGCTCAGTCCCCAAACTAGATGCTACTTTGAACGAAACAAGCCGAATCATTATTGGCTGCCACAAACTTATGAAAGTCGCCAACTTATACCAGCTATTGTAAATCGCGCCAGCAAACACCAGAGAAAGCGTGGAAGGATAATAATATAAGACCACAGGCGTCTCTTATCTATGTGGTCAAAAAGCGTCTTGGCAATGTCTCAAATCCAGGAAGAGCTTTTTAGCTACAAGAGGTAGTGGAAAAAAAGGACACAAAACTAATAGAGGTATGGAAAACAGCTTAAATTAACAATAACTACTGGGATTCAATGTGGATATAAACTAGTCTAGCTATAAGACCTATAACAGAATACGAACGCAGTTTCAAAGCCAACTTAATTAATTAGGAGACTTACAATTCTATACCATTCTAGAATATTTGGGCTTGTCTGTTTGTGTATCTGCACGTGTGTCCTATCTTCATTTTAGACATCTTAACTGATTTACCTAAAAAGTCATACTCAAGCTTTTAACAAAAATTGTAACCTTCCAGTGACTTTTATTGGTTGGATTTTACGTTTTCATTTGTAAATATTTAAAAAAAAAATTCAAGTTTATGTAAAAATTACAAGAATACATAAAATTAATTTTGAAATAAATTTTTTTCTACTATTTTATTTTAAATTTAACATATTAATTTTATTTTGTTGCTAAGCAACATTCTTACCAAAATTATTCTCAACAAGTTGCAGACATACTGTCATTTTGATCAGCTGATAATTAATGAAAAATGATTATGAATTTGTTAAAAATGTCATTTGTGGAAATATTACCAACATACATTTTAACAAAGTGAAGAGACATACTGCCGTTAAAATTTACTGATGATTAATAAAATATTATTATATTTCTAGCAAAATCTGAAATTTGTAAATAAAAGTCGAGTCCAAGTTTTCAGAGGTTGTTATATTTCATCTTCTGAATGTTAGCTGCCAACTTTATAATTGGAAAATTACATATTAATAAGGAAAAATAAATAATTTTTAAAAAGCGTCCATAAAAACTCTAATGCAATATCATCTAGACTTGAATGAGATTTTAAAATCTGAAGCTGAAGATGAGCATTTGTACTGCATTCAGTACAAGTAAGCTATGAATAAATTTCAAGTTAATGAGACTGGTCTATTCAAGGCCTCGATGGCTACTAGCTTCTTTGTATATCGGTCATTTTTTTTTTTCATGGAAGCCAATTTATAATTTACTGGCTCCTCATCCCGATTTAATATGATCGATTATTAATAATTAAGTAATAAAAAAGTCGTTGACTTTTAACAATCAAAAAATCCCATTTGTAGCCAGTACATATCATGGTATAATTTATTTTTGTGATTATTTTTACACTAATTAGAACAGAGATAATTAAAATATGTAAAGACATGCGTGTAATCGCGCTATTAGTTTTAAACATTGTTAGGCAATTAACAATTATTTATTAGTTTATTTCCTTACATATCACTCATTATTTTAATTGATTTTTACATTATACACAAAACACATCAACGAAGCGACACATAAATTTGTTTTAATGTGACATTACATGAATATTATTTTGATAAGACTAATAATTACTGCTTCTTTCTTATCTACCATTTATAACATTTATCTTTGTTTTATAACAGACGCCTTTTATTCAATTTTTTAATTTCCAGCAACAATATTGTCCTTTATACTCGATTTATTAGATAAATCAAAAAAAATTTAAACAAAACAAAAATCGGAACGAATTTTATTGCAGACGTTATAAATTTTGGATCACATTTGTGGTCCAATTTACTTAATTATTTAATTAATTCATTAAGTTGTAGCTAAAAAGTTTTATTGCACTTTTTGTTTCTTTGTTGAAATGTAGATAATTGTGGTAGAATTGTGTCGGGGAAGGATGGTAATAAAAATGTCCTTAGAATGATCAAAACGAAACAAGTTAATTTAATTTATACTATTTTATAATTCATTAAAATAGTTTCTTTAAAGATAAAGAGAGATGTGGTTGCATGCCGATCGCCATCATCTCATACCTCCAATTAGGCAGAGGCATATTTATATAATTACGAAAACAACGTCCAAACAAAATAAAAAGAAGACCGAAGACCGTACATACTACTAGTTTGTGCTCTAATAGGAAGAACCGGTCTCTTCACCTGAAGTGATTTCATGACTTCTTGAATGATACTGATTGCTCGTTAGATTTCCTTATAAAACAAACGTTCGAACTTGACCTTAAATAAAAGTCAATGTATAAAAAAGGCCATAATATCGGGTCACATTTTGGGCGGCGGACACTATACAAAATCGAAATCGGCTTTAATTAGTTTGGACATTTAATGATTCCAGTTTTCGCTTTGATTCTTGATATCCTAATCGTTATTGACTTCTTTTATTCACCGATAAAAATAATTCAAGGCATAGGTGAGTTAATTCATTCAAAGAAAAATAACACAAAAATTTTCCTTAAGACACCCTAATTGGAATCTATTAAAAAAATAATTGTGTTCACCACTCGACTTTCCGTAAGCGAAAAAAACTTTACGTAGTAAAAAAATTATTGTGTAAAAGTTATTTTTTTTTGCATCAATTTTATATCTATAATATTGTATAAGTGTATAATAATAAGTGTGAAATCAGACAGGTACATTTTACACCACATTATATTTACCTGCCTAAAATAGACCAATTTTTGCATCTTAGTTTTAAATTTAAGTAATTTATAAAATTTACAATTTATAATTGTAATGTAGATCAATATATGTTTCTTGTTTGATCTATTTTAATTAGAGGGGCCAATACTTGTAAGTATTTTATTTTGGATGTAAAAGGCTACGTCACAAATATGAATCAATCTGTGTAGATTTCTGACATGGGACATGGGAATTTTTTTTAAATGTGAATGTACAAAATTAGGTTTACAAATGATTTTACAAGAGAAGCGAGTTAGAGTCAATTTGTAAAGGAGTCTAATTTTGTGCTGCGCGACAGACAGATGAGTTTAAGTAATTTGTCACGCCGATAGTTTTTATCGTTGCCGATATTGGCGTTGGAGTCGTTAAGCCGGCTTCCTTCTGCGATCATTAGTCGCTAACTGTCACACGCTACTTATTGGGAAATGTTTTTCTGCTAATTTTTCTTACTGGGGAAATGTAAAATCTAGGTCAGCCCTGCTTACAATGGATTTTTGGTTCAAACCACCCCGCTGCTTTATAACTCAATTCATTCTATTTTTTTTTTAAGTAGCACGCCTGTAAAACTGTCACTTCATATTCTTATTTAAATTATTAATTACTTTTTTTTAGCCCTACAGCTGTACCTGTTAAACAAAAAGCCCTCCATGCAAATTACAAATCCAATCAACTTACCAAATTTTAACTTAAATTAATGATTTATTTATTCATTTCATTGCTAGTAAGCGTTTTTTACTTTCCGAAAAGGGAATATAAAGTAATCGTGCAAAAAAAAATTGAGATATCATCAGATGTCGACGTTTTGAGGTGAACAAGAATTGACCATTTTTGACATGGTGTATGTGTGTTTTTCTTTTTAAGAACTTATACTGTCACTCTGATAAGCTGATAATTAATGAAATATGGTTATGTGTCTGGCGAAAGTGACGGATTTGTCAAGAATTCGTGTGGTGAACACACCTCCATTTTTTATATGGCATTTCATAAAAAAATAATTGCCAATCTGTAATTTCATATTAATATCATATTAAGATTTATGACTATATTATAAGTAATTTTTAGAAAAGTATGGTGTTAAATTATAATATGCGTTTTACTTATTTTTAAAATATTGCTTTTGTCATCATTATTACAATAAAAAATATACGATTCCAAAATTTTTGTAATAATTACTTGTCTTTTTTGTGTATATGTAGTGAATTAAATTTAAGCTTGACCAGTTTTATTTTTGCATTATATTTTTGTTGTGCAATTATATAAAGTAGATTGGCTCAAGTCGCAATAATTAGAGGCTAATTTAATGGTACCAGGAATAGATTTCAAAGTAGTCCCTAACTAAATGTTGGCAGTAATCCTAGCATAAATAAATCGGACGTAAATGAGATCACATAACACCACAAACTCGTATATTTGTGAGTATGTGCTTCGAGTATCTTTGCTCCCTGATGCAAAATAACCCTTTTAAGCGTAACAAAGGGCCCGCTTCGTACATCCCCCAGAAATAACTTGCAGCAATCTGTTTTCGAAACGGTGCAGCCAATTATACTAACTTCCAGATTGAAGCTAAAGTACAATATAAATTAACGCTTTGAAGTTGCACAAAGCGTTAAGTCAAACCGCGTAATAACTTACGCTAAACAAAAATCAAAAAAACCGTCGGGGCATTTGATTCCTTCACCCTACAACAAAAGCCTGAAAAATGCGAGCAATAAACACTCCTGGCACACCTCACTAATTAGCAAGCAGACGTTTATGGCCCTCAATTATTTACATAAAGATCCGTTAATCGATTAACAAAAAAACGTCCATCAATTGAATGTAAATTTTTTGGAAATTATCATTAAAACATCGCGGCGATAGGCGTGCGTCGCACTTATATCTCAAATAATATTTTTCTCCAATTCTAGGCGTGTTTGTTTTGATCCACGAAAAATTATCTTAGATTATATTACCTTCGTGCATTGTTTAACCCACATGTGCTTGAAAAATGTATTGTTTTAGACGGAGTGTAATTATAGGTTCACACATAAGCTGCTCTTTTAAGAAGACCTATTGACCTAAAAGTTGGCCCGTGGTAAGTGTAGGAGTGAGAACGTTACCTATTCTTTACGCGTTCTGTAATACCATTAAGACGTAAACACTGTGGGATCAAAATTATTACTTTAAAAATATGCATTTTTATCCTCTTGGCAATTTAAAATTAATTAAATTTTACTTCGCTAAACATACACGTTCGTGCAAAAATTTTACTTATAGAATCTGACATGGCATGAAATTTCGGGAAAACGTTTATCTACATAATACTATGTAGTCTATGTATTAAATTTCAGCTATTTTATCTGAAAACTTAAAATAACATTTTTGTATTCTTCCATATTGTGTTAAAAATATAAAATATTTCTTTTTTTTCTATCTTGTACTCTAGTATACACGTAGACTTTGCCTGTGTTGTTTATTTCACTTTCGTTAATGTTGACATTCAGCCTTCAGACTACCATCTTCTTATTGATCTTCGAAGCAGTCTTCTTCCGGGGGAGTTTTGCGTTCTTTGTTAATCCATGTTCATTTATTCTGTAGACATGTTTATTCCAGTATTTTCGCCTTTGTAATATGTTTTTAAAAATATCATGTATTTAACTTTGCTGATGTATGTCTTCCCTACTAACGCTGTCCTACAGTGTCTTGTCATTAATGATTGTTAGGATCTTCATGTCTGTAGTTGTCATTATTTAAGTTGTTCTGAAGTTGTCAGGTCTAGTTTCTATCAAATAAGTGACTATCAGTTTTACGATTGTTTTACATATTCGTACTTTGGTTTGCACGTTCAAATATTTTTGTATTGATATGCCATCAATTTCTAACTTGCAGACCTCATATTAAATTGTTTCGCCTGTTAATTAAATAAGTACAGAAATCTTTGCAGATTGCCTTCGCAATCCGAGATTATCTCTGCATCGTTATCGTCCGATTTTGGTTCCCTGCTACTTGTGGTACATTGGTTATTATTATATCCATGATAAGGTTGAATAAAAACAGGCGAAGAGACCCTCGCCTTATATTTTGTTAGTATCTTAAAGGTACTGTGTAGTGGGGTTATGCCTCTATATTCCTTTTTAGAATATTGGTATTGGTAGACTTTCTTTCCACTATGTAGGTATTTGGGCCTTGCTTATGATGTATGTTAACATCTTATATAGTTCTTTGTGTAGCCTTTCTTTTTCATATTTCACCAATTCATTACTGATGTTATCTGGTCTAGAAATCCTTTCATTTTTTGAGTTCTTTTATGATTCTTACTGC
The DNA here is from genome assembly GCA_030264735.1 of Gymnusa sp. GC000175. Taxonomy (NCBI): domain Eukaryota; kingdom Metazoa; phylum Arthropoda; class Insecta; order Coleoptera; family Staphylinidae; genus Gymnusa; species Gymnusa sp. GC000175. The sequence continues at coordinate 12,018 of JARJDX010104319.1, forward strand.
AATCTTTTTAGTATCGTTTACTTTTCTCCCTCATTGTGGGTAGGGTCTTCTCCAGTGTTATCCTCTGCTTTATATAGCGTTTTGAAGAAAGCTTCTCATTCATCCGTTGTTATTTTGCTACATTAGACTGTGTCTTTAATTTCTATTGTGTTCTTTCTTAGCATTCCCCATATTCGTTTTTGATTTTCGTAAATATCTCGCTCCGTACTTCTGGAAAACCATTCCCAATAGTTTTCTTTTATTACTTTCATACCTGCGCTTGTGTTATTTCTCTCCCTTTTATAGTTATTTGGGTTTTCTTTAGTTTTATCTCTTATGTATTTTACGTATGCAGTATTTTTAAGTTAAAGAAGTTTTTTGGCCTCTTCTGTAACACATGGCGTGTTCCAAGTTTTGTTCTCTTTTGTTTGCTTCTGGCCCAGCGGCAACGCTTGTGATTATTATTTTCCATTACTGGACAATTGATATTTCGGTGTTGATTGGGTGGTTCTTTTGTCGTTTAGGCGTTTCTCATACAGTCCATTTGTAATTTTATTTTCTAGTGCCTTAATGGTAATCTTAATTTTCTGGTTAGGAATGGGTTATCTACTTTTGTGGAATGCTAATTTTACTTTGCAGATTAGTAGTTCGTGGTCACTTTCTACCAAGTTGTTTTGTATGTTATTGGGTGGTTAAAGAACTTGTTATTGATTCTAAGTGAATTTGTTGCGCAGAAATATTTTAATATATTACCATTTCCGTTTTTATCTTCTTCATTAAACCTCTGTTATACTTCTGAAGGTATGCTGTTTCCAATAGAGGCAATAAAGTCTCCCAGGATAAAAATATTTTCCCTGTTATTGGTTGAATTGATTATAATTTGTAATGTGTTGTAGAAATGTTCTTGATCTTCCTTCGGCTTGCTTGGGTCTGGTACATATACCCTTATAAAGTTCATTGTCTCTTTGTTTAATTTTATTGTGACTTGTTTTATTTTGTTACATACATACATCCTCTTCGATATTCCGTTCGAATTTTTTGTCAATTAGCATCCTGAGTGTGCTTTCACCTCTTTGGCTACTCCGGTGTAAATAAAAATCCAGTTTTTTATTGCAATTTTACCTTTGCCTTTTCGTTTGGTTTCGCAGGTACCACAAAAATCTTTCTTTGATTTCTTCAATAAGTTCCTGGTCTTTTGTTGCCTATGACATAATATTACATGTCGTAATTGTGTATCTCGTTTTTCTTTATTGTCCCAGTCGTTCTTCATTGCTTTCGCACATTTTCCGATTTGTCGCTATTTCTGTGAACGTTTGGTGTGTTTTTCCGGGGTTAGGATGCTAACCTGATCCTTTTATCCGGGCTTGGGACCAGCAATGGAAGTGTTTACAGTAAGAGTAAATAAAAATTTTAAGAATTTCATTTTGAGGCTCTTTACAATTTTATTTTTGGAAGTTTATAGAATTTTAATACTAACGTTGAGAAAGAGATCCTCCATTGTCCTTACCCTATGAAAAACCATTAACAATAATTACTACCTAATATAGAAAACGTACGCTATAATTACCACTAATATTTTTATTTATATATTTAATTTTCTAATATAATAAAAACTGTGATGGGTTGAAAATTTACCTTGATACGTTTTCAGTAAACCTTTATTAAGCCAAGTAATTTAGGGGAAAACATAAAAATAATTTTGGTTCATTTAGCTTTAAAATGCTTTAAATTTATTTATATTTATAATATAAGTAACATATTTTTCTTTTTCTTTTAACTCTTTTTGGAGCATAGGGCGTCTTTTTGCCGTTCCATAAGCTTATGACATAATAATTTAATTCCTTGAATGAATATTGCAATGATATGTAATGCTAGTCATTTTACTTATCGTTGTTGTTGTCTAGGGGTGACTTCGTTGATTACAGCTGCTTTATGCAGTGATAAAGTATAAATATTTTGGTTCGTAGAAGAAACGTGACATGAGAAAATGTGTATAGAGAGCCCTTACAGTAACCCGAGCTGCGTTCAGTACCCTGGGGTAAGGCGATCCTGCCGCCCCCGCACTAAAACGCCACTAAACAAACACGTCAGCAATTAAAACATGATCCACGTGACCCAATTAGCGGTGTGTTTGTCAACTACCACGACGGACGAGTGCAACATAATGCTAGGCTCTTTACTCTTTACTAAGGTCCTCCAGAGACTCATCTCTGCAGTTATTAAAACATGTTTTATATTACAAAAAGCTCTAATGTGTGCAAAAATATAAAAATTAATTAAAACTGAAATTGAAAAATATAGAAGCGGATAAAAGGCAAATTTTATTAACGTCAATTCTTAATTGAAAAACAATATTTAAAAATCGTACGCGTAATTAGTTTTAATGTAGGGAATTTAATAATATGTAAACTAAACTCCTTGCTAACGCCTGCCCTACTCTTGCTTACCTCATATTTATTTATACGTCTGTATTGGTAATGGTGAAGTGATCTCCGTTTTCTCCTTTTTGGGATGGATCGTATTTTTGCTTTAAATGTTAGATTTTGACGTAGAACTACGTCTATTCGTGTGTAACCCATTCTGCAGCTGTAAAATTGGTGTTTGAATTATTTTATTTGTATTCTTTTTATATTTTCGCCAAATATGTCGTCTTCAATTTGAACTGAGAAGTTTTCCCAATGCTCTTTCTTTATTCTCTTTACCTATTTAAGTATACAGTTCATCCTAAAATATATTATTCATGCGTTTCAGCGCGTTATCATTGACTACTAATACTGCATAGTTTTTCAATATTTAGGCAAAGCAAAACCATTTTTCATACTCTGGAACTCCATGCTTTGATTTGTAATGTTGCTTGTATTAAGTTAAAATTTATTTTTTCTTTTTCTTATAATTTCTATTACTTCTATTTACTATTTCATATGCCTCTGTAATCTATGTTTTTTTTTTCTTTTTTTTTGTGCAAAATATAAAAAATATTGGGTGTTCAATATGAAAGCCAAAGTCATAAAATTTCACAAAAAAATGCAGCTAAAAGCTTCAAGCACTCAAAAATTAAAGCGAAATTGGTCGTAAAAAATACTGCAAAACCTAATATACTGCAGTTTTTTTTTTACAAATTTTATAAATTATACCCTTATAGTTACTTTAAAATCAGAACACAATAAAAAAAATTAGAGCCGCATTTTAATTCTTTGTAAAATTTAAAAAAAGTTGTACTGCTGAGTAACACTCATTTTTTTGTCTTAAAATAATTATCACGAAGAATAAAATTCATATGTACGCAATAATCTTTTACTTTTTAGCGGGTTTGGTTATGATAATTGACCGGTTTAGCAGCCGAACAATAATTATAAAACAATAGCCGCACATTTCACTGCTATAAATGGACAATAGCATATCAAATATATTATGCAGTCAATATCGATTTGGTTGTTTTATCCTATACAATGAGCGCAATAAAATTAAGTTATAAATTCAATATTTAAAACAAATTTTTGTCTATCATACTTTTTACATATTTTTTTAACGTCCTGAGAGTTGTTGGGTTTTGTTTGAGGATAGAATTATAAATGTAGTGGAAGCTTAATTTAATGCTAGGATCATTATTCAGGAGTGTAATCTGAATGGTTTAAGGCTAGTGTGGGTACAAAAGAGGGGTCAAAAGGTGTCCAGAGATCGATCTTCGGAATCAATCAACTATGTAGGCGGTACTGAATATCTTTTATAAATAGAAACCTAATTATAGATCGAAGGAAAAAGAGATGATATCGGAATAAGAACCGTTACTGATATACTTTATTTTAATTCAATAGATGTTGCCAAATATGAAAATTATTATCCACACGATTCCTATCTAAATCTAATTGATTTTCTACCACACCAAAAATTTGAACCAAATATAGTTATTAAAAACTAGCTGTATATGTGCTTAGAAAATTTAATTGACAATTAAGGCTCCTGCTGTATAATAACGGACTATAATAGAATTATTGAATTGATATATCTATTATGATCTAAATTTAAAAAATGTAACTATTATTAGCTCTAATTTCAATAATTTGCTATTATAGCTATTAAAAATACAATGCGGCGCAATATTCAATCAATAGGTACAAAATTGTTTTTCGCCTATTTTCCATTAAACAGTTACCATTCGGAGTTAGCTACGTTAGATAAATATGTTTTTTTCCTATTTCGAGTATAAATAACGTTGTCAGTATATTTGTCCGTAATCCAATAAGAGTTTATCGGTGAAGAGGAAGTTGCATTCGGGAAGAGCCAAGGTGGGCATTAAATCGATCCGATAAAGTCGCTTTTAGAGTTCATAGTCTCTAGTCTTGCCTTTTATATCGCCACATTTCTCCCACACATTTATTTAAATGCAATAAAAGGTATATTCTAAATTTTATTTTCACGCTTACAAAAAAAAATTCTATCTGCAAATGGCGGAAAATTATTGATTTTGTCAACGATTCCAACGTAAATTGTTTAATCATGAAACACGTCCCGGCGCCAATTTTAAATTTCACAGCAATAAAACTACTGCACTTGGACATAATATGAATATTACAGGGAGTTTGCGAGTTGCATCAGTCACACTAAATAGCGTTTTAATTATAAATATTTTTATTCATTCCATTATTTTAATTTTAAATTGAGTGTAAGGAACTGGAAAATTATATTTACTTCATCAAAAAGTTAGACACAACAATCATAAGTACAAAGAACGCAAGAAAATTTAATTTTACGTCACATTATCGGATTTATACTTGAACCTTTCGGAATTTCGATAATTAGGCGGAATTTGTTAGTGAATGAATAGTTTCGTAACGAATCCTCGGGGCTAGTTATTACATTTTTTTAAGGTGAAACATAGTTAAAAACTATACAAGTCGCTTGGCTTACCTTAAGCCTGTCAGAGCACGCGATCAAAAAATTGTCCGTTCGCGTGATAATAAACAAACTCAAAAAGGACTTTAGGTACTAAAGCAGAAGCAAACTCTTAATATCCTGACTGGATTTAGTAATTATTATTTATTTAGTATGATGTTTACAGCGTGTGTCTTACATAATGAGCATTTATTATACGCTTAAAGAATCCATCACGGTTTCCCTCTTCTCGCCACGTTATTTTGTAATGTGTCCAGTCGTAAAAAATATTTTTGCTCGCTTTCGGAAACTACCTCGCACCAAAGCTGCCACAATTTACCTTTTTACTGTCGTTTTTTTTGCTGCACAACACAAACACAAAACTAATTACCCATATGATGCGACAGCCTCACGAATCGTATTACAAACTTTAAACTCAACAACAAATTAAACCCAACATGAAAAAAATTATATTAAACCCTTTTTTGCAATTTTGCAATCAACAATTTATGAACGCATTTAGGATACTATAAAAAAAACTTTACAACATTAAGGTCGCATTTATTATTTTATACTTTACAAAACATGTGTTTCTTATACCTAGCACGCTTAAAAGAGTTTATCATTTTATGATCCTTAGTAGAGTTTCTGTTTGATGAAAACAAAACAGTTGAGTGTTCTCTACTAAATAAAAACAAACTATACTCAATAAAAAAAAAATTAGATAAATGTTGTAATTAGGTGTCCACGATAAAATAAGAAACGAGATACTAAAATGTAGAGAAGAGAACCTAAATGAGGAGCCGAAAAAACTGATCGAAAATATAAAAAAGTTCGCAGAAGTACCTCTCGAATGGAAAACCAGCTTAACCTCACCAATATTTAATGGGAGAGAAAAATAAACCCGAAAATTAGAGAAGCATCACAATACTAAACGCCGTATAAAAATTGTTTACTAAAGTATAAAAAAATTAAGAAATGAAAATCATTTTTAAGCATAAACGAAGAACAACAGGGCTTTCGCCAAAATCGCTCTACTACAGATACTGTATTCATTGTTCGCAAATAGTTGAGAAAGCGATCGAATTTAACGCACCTGACTACATGTGCTTTGCTGACTTCCGGGTGATGTAATAACAATACTACAAGACAAAATTGTTCCTTTGAAACTAATAATACCCATTAAAGAAATAAACGTGAATACCACAACAAAGATCCAAGATGGGACAGGATTGACAGAAGATATTAAATGTACCAGTGCCAGTGCAGTGGGATAAGAAAAGAAGACTCTTAACTCCAGAGCTCCTAAATTTAGTCATGGATAAAAATGGACCAGTGTCGAAAGGGAGATGAACGTACAAAACTGTTGTCCCCCAGGACAACCCGGGACAGATCGTCCTGGCGCCAACATACAAGAAGGCCCGACCCCGGATTAACTGGAATAAAGGGCAGGAAGAAGTAAAAAATAATCTCAGGTACGGAATAGGTGGAAAAATTATAACTATGTTAGGCAAATGATGTGGTAATAATCGCTAATTCAGAAGGCAATCTACCGACACCACTACACAAGTTCACAAACTCAGTCGAAATATACAACATGCATATCTCTACTGAAAAGTCCAAAATTCTGGTAGTGTACAAACAACCTATAAGATGCAAGCTAGAGGGTCAAAATAAATAATAGAGCAGGTGATGAATAAATTTAGAAGTTGATATAAGAGACGAGCGACAGAAACACAAGTCGACGCAGTGGCGGCCACATGCGCAACTTTCTTTTGGGACCCACTATCCTTTTTTTCGAAAACATATCAAATGTAAACTGTAGTATTAATTATTTACTAATAAGGAAAAAAAATATATCAAGAGAATCGCAGATTCAACCAAAATTAATTAATTTGATGAATTTTTTAGTATTTTAACCAACAGCATCTAAATTTTAACAAAAATCTTTTAAATTTAAAAATACCAAATTTAGACAATTTTCACAAACCATTTAAATGAGCGATAGCGAATTTTAAAATATCTCGTTTTCTTTGCATGCAGATTTTACGTGTGTGGTGCCGTATAAAAATGCTAGAAGTAACCTTTTAGAAAACTGGTCATGTGATGTATCAAATGAAAGGTCTGGACGCGGGGAATATGAAAATCAACTTGACATTTCCGTCTAGTTCTCTAAATGACCAGCGAGAGAACGTAGATGGCGCATTGAGTGGAAAACGTGATTTATATATTTTGTAATAAAAAAAGACCCTCGATTTTGACAAATTAATATTGTTTCTTATATAAAATAAACACAAATTTTGGGGCATAATTGAAGGTTTTACTAAAACGCTTAGACTCCGGTCCGTGGACATCCGGTGAAAGATGTATAAATATATGTTAGATTTATGATTTTACATAGTTAAAAATAAAAATGAGCGTAAACGAAGTCACTTTAAGCATTAAAGAAATATCTTCACAAGACATGTTGATGGATTTAACAAAAATTCTGTAATTATACTCAAAATTGCTCAAATTTGATAAATAAAATCGTCGTAATTTAACTAAATTGAACAAAATCATTGCAATTGAAAACAAACACTTTTTAGTTTTAAGAAAATTGCGCAATGTTTAATCACAACCATAGAAATTTTAACCAAATTATCCCAATTTTAATCAAAATTAAGTTATGAATAAAATCACTTATCGTGTGGCGTGATTTTCGAAAGAACACAAAGTGTTAAATGAAAATTGCAAGGTTTTTGCTTTATGGGATTCTGAGGCCCTTTGCATTATGAGGCCCCAGGCGTGCGCCTCTTGCGCATATGCAAATATCCGCCACTGGTAGGACAATAAGCTATGAAAAACACACACGTCTCTGGATACCTGAGAGATGTAACCTGGACGAATGAATATCTAAAGACAGATAGTAAAATAAAACAATGGTAACACCAGTGATAACTTATGCAGCGAAAATGTGCGCCAACATGAGTAAAACAACCCTAAAGAATCACTGATATGAACGATACTTAAAAAATCTCGTATATATATAGAATAAGAAATGAGGAAGTAAGATAGGAATGTGTAATAACAGAGGTGATGAAGTTTGCAAGGAAAAGACGCAAAAATAGAAGAATCATGTAAAGAGCCGACAACGAAAAAACTCACCTAAATAACAATGGATCTAAGATCGGTAGGTAAATAAGACCACGTTAGACCGCAAAAGAGAAGATGGAAAGTTGGTTCTCGACATTAAATGCCTTAAAACAGATGTAAACCTAAATAAAAAAAATGGAGGTGTGGTCACCACACGACTTTCATTTAATAATTTGAGATGTTTATTGACTTAACTATCATATTTAAAGATGTTAAAATGTATGTTGGCAATAATAATTCAATTGTTGACGTCTATCACTTTTGACGGATAGTTAACCTTATTTCATTTATTGTCAGCTGATCAAATGACATTACGTCTCTGCAACTTGAATTATTACACTCACAATGTTGCATAGCAACAGAAAACAATGAGTTCTTAAAATGTTAAATTTTGAAAAAATGATAGGAACAAAATTTGTATAAAATTTATTTTTACACACTTTTCTACTCTTATGTTTTTTTTAATAAACTCAATATATTTTGAAATATTTGCAAAAAACCTAGAAACCTCGCCAATAAACTACCTTTTCCTATTTTTGGATTTTAGCCAAAAGTCACTGGGACCTTCCAATTTTTGTTAGAAGCTTAAGTATGAATTTTCAGGTCGATCAGTTTAGCCGTCTGGGCTGTGGACACAGACACACAGAAGGACAGACACACAGACACACAGACAGACACCACTTCGAAATCAACTTTTTCTGAATGAGGGAGGTCGAAAACGGGTATTTGCGCAAAAATCTCGATTTTGAAAATTGTCGCGATTACTATACTTTAATTTACTTTGTTTTTACTCGCAATTTTCTCAATTTATCAAAAAATTAATTTAAAAAAATCGAAAAGTAACTAAAAATAGTGCAAAAGAAATATGCATATAATTACGAATTAAAGCATTTCCCTTTAAAATAAATAAAATATTGTTGAAAAGTAATTATATTACAAAATTTAAATTTCATCACAACTAATTTTTTATATTTACAAAAAATATATTTACAAATTACAATCATTTTAAATAAAGCGTAACCAACTCAACAATATTAAAATTTATATTTTCATTCATAATTTAAATATATAATGAAATTGGATATAATACAGCAATGTGAATTACATTTCATTTGATGACTTTAATTGCGATGTTTTTGAAGTTCAAAGCTATTTATATACAAAGCTTTAATTCATTAACATTTAGTAATAAGAATATAAATAACAACGCACTTGTGTATTTATATCACAAAATTAAATGTTTGTCGCCGCTGTTCATTAATCAATATAATTTTTTTTAATAACATTAATATCGTGAGAATTACAATGAGCACATGTACATCGCACATTTTATATTCTACAAGTGTCTTCGTTGTCACGTTCAGTAACTAAACATTTTATAATCTTTAAACATACAGAGTATGTAAATTATTTTACTTGGTAAAAATTCAAGCGTACTCCAAACATTGTTAAATATAAAAATGTACACATTACAACAAATTGCATTTATAATAAGCAACTTTTTCAGCCTTTTTGTTTCCACAAAATGGTAGAATGAGAAATTTAATTAAATGATTAATGAACATGTGTTTTTTTGGGTGTGGTGTTTAATTTTTTCCCTAACGCGTTTGTTTATGATTTGACGATTTCTTTTTGTCGCCGCGGAATAATAGTCAACCTTGTCACACTTCATACGAAGGAATGTTGATAATACCTTTTCACACCTGAAATTATTACTTGCTTAGCTATCAAGATCTTCAACTTATTACATTTTCCAAGCGCGCATACTTCAACTCGACATTGTGAAGTAATTTTTATATGGAAATATTTATGTGTACGTTTCTTGTTTTATATTTACAAAAATAAAATAACGAAATGTAATAAATAATAAATAAAATCTAAAAATTGAACAAATAAAGCAAACGTTGGCAACCTATAAAACTAGGCGACTTGAACCCGAAAGTAAGAAAATTTTCATCGATTAGAGTCGTGAAAATTAAAAATAAAAGTTTATTGGAAGGAATTTTACAACACTACTGAATTCAGTTAAAAAATCTACCACATGAACTTGTAAAAGTAAAAAGAAAAAATGTCAAATTTAGGCAAATCTTTAAAAAGACAAAATCAAAGAAAAACTACAATCCAGCTTAATTGTATGTAGAGGAACAGATTGTCGCTACTGAAAATGCTTGGTTATTACCAAAAAGGGAAAGGAAGGGGGGCATATTCTTCACCATAAAATACACCAAAATAATATTCTAAATTAAGAGACCACCGCCTATAATAATAAGCAAACTATACGGTACTAAAGCAAGTTGTTTAATAATATATACGTTTAACGGGTGCAACTTCCTGTGAGGAAAGGGCACTAGACCTACTTCTTGCAAAATCTAACACCATCTAAAAACAATGGACGGTAGTTGGGCTAGGAGGTCAAGGATAAAGCTGGTATCTTTGCAATGCACCTAGAAAAAAATTTAAACAAACGAAATACAATAAAAAATCATGGAGGAACTTATAAACTTAAAAAAGAAAGTAACAAAAATAAGATGAAAATCATGAAACCAAGAAAAGCTCTTGCTGACAAAAGAAATTTTGAAAAAACTACCCAAGAAAGAAATACTCAGGCTTATACACCTAATAAATGTAGCACTACATATCTGGAAAATATCTGAATTAATAATATTGCCAATGCCAGGCAAACCGTTGCAAGGTAGCTTAGGAGATGTGTATATTTTGCAGTCGGTTTACTCCGTACTTTTTATAAACCCCAATAGGTGGCGTTGGGTTATGCATTTTTAATAATAATTTATGTAATTAAAATACGTGTACATAAATTCGGCACCTTCTGAGTCGCAATTGTCTTAAGTGAAAGCACGTGCTCTGATGCAAAAGTGACTCGAGGCAAGTACTTTTAACGCAGAATTTGCATAAAAGCGTGGCTGGTATTTCTTTTGGTGGGTTTGATTTTATTTTATTTTATTACTTTTCATTAATTCAGATTTTCAATAAACTGAAAAGTATGTAAAATTTGTAAAATATTTTATATTTCTCAATTTTGCACCACGTGCAAATCTACTATTATAATATGCATCTAACAAGCAAATTAAATTTTCTCATAAAATAAACCAAAAATTATTTTAATAAATAAAAACCAAAGCAGGATTTTGTGGGGTTTGATTTTTCATGGGTTCGATACCAATTTTTGAACCACGAATAATTGGTTCCCCTTTAACGTTAAATCATATTAGCTAATATCTCTGCTGCTATGAATATCACAATTCTTCCTACTAATCTCCAATCACCAATTGGGATTAAGGCGGAAACCGACTATCGAATCACGAACATCACAAAAACATATTTTTAGTTATGATAAAGTTAGGCACAAAGGTTGAATTTAATAATTGAACAAACTATTACGGAAGAAACACGTTAAACCATACATTACTGGCAGACTTTTTCGCGTAAAACAAGAAAAAGAATACTCTGAAATAAAAAATATTACAGTAAGGGTCCCACAAGGTGGCATTTTAAGGCCTATACTACACCTACTGTATATGTATGACATACCACAACTGGAAAAAGTAAACTAGAGTTAGTGCCAGTAGTCACTAGCGAGATAAAATTATTCGCAGCCCAACACGATACTCGTCCACATCAACACCCAAACGTGGAGATACAATTCTTAAATAACAAAAAAAATAAAAAGGAAAAATCCCTTCGAGCTAGTGAGCTATGCCTGTATAAACAAATAAATCTTTGATCACCAGTAATCTCTAGTTTTTTTAGGCAGTGGCTAAAGATTTATTAAAGTAAAATTAATGGTTGGTTCAATAAGGCCCTCCGCACACGGGTCTTTTGGCACTCGGAGCGTCATGTGCGTCTCATACGAACTATGCGATGCAAGCCTAATGTGCTCCGCACACGGGTCGAAGTGTTTTGTCAGTCAGATTGCAATCTTTTAACCAGGAAGCCACAAAATTATTTCATTTTTCTTTTATATATAATAATGGATAGTTCAGGTGATGAGGAAGATGCTGTCATTTTTTATTGGTATCGTCGAATAAAAAAAAAGAACTCAAGGAGTATGGGTTTATCCGTACGCTGTTTGTTGCGGCAAAAGAATTGCAATAAACCAATTCCAAAAATTTGGCATTTTATAGAATGTCGAAAAAAATCGTA
>JARJDX010104324.1:0-15937 GCA_030264735.1 Gymnusa sp. GC000175
CACCACAAAAATTAATATTTAGGCTTTAAACCAAAATTGGAAGAGCCCAGTTACTTTTGGCTAAAATCCACCAACCGGAAGTGGTAGTTTATTGGTGAGGTTTTTTTAGTTTTTTGCAAATGTTTGAAAAACCAAATATCTACATTTAAAAAAAAATCTTATGATAAAGTCAGGTGGTGACCACATCAGATTTTTTTTTTTAAAAAGTTACTTGATAAACTTGTTTCAATTACTATTGTTCATTACTTTTATTTTAATAAACTGTTTATATTTGCACCACATTTGCCCTTTTATTCACAATTTCTTAAAATTGTTAAAAAAAATACCGGTAAATTACCGGTATACCGGTTTTGATTAATATTTTTACCGAATTACCGGTAATTGCAAAAGTCGGTAAATTTGCAATCCCTAATCATAACAAATTTAATTTAAACAAAAAAATATATATACTATATACATCCCATTCTTGATCTTCAGTCAACCGTGTTTTCCGCCTTGAAAATGCAATAGCAAGCGAAACGTTGGCAACAACCAACAAACTACGCGACTTTTACTTAAAAGTAAGGAACCTTACAAAAACAAACTTGTTTACACGTTTTGATATTTTTAAAACATAAGAATTTATTTTTTCTTCTTCTTTCTACGGTGCTGTCTCCGATCGGAAGTTAGCAATCATCAAGGCGATTTTAAATTTTAAGGTTGCAGCTGTAAAGTGTTCACTTGGTGTTTTTTCGAACAGGCGACCTCTGGCTCTGCTTTCCTAGATTTTTTTGCATATCGAGTTGTAAGATTGGGTATCGTTCTCCTCGCGTTATGTGCCCCTACTATCGCAGTTGTCGTGTTTTAATAGTAAGGATTATCTCTTTTTTTCCTGCATTTTTTTTTAAAGAAATCTTCATTGTTTTTAAAGTCCATCAATGATATTCTGAGTATGCGGCGATAAATTCACATTTTAAAGGATTCTAGCTTTCTTATATTATCTTTTTTTAGCATCTATGCTTCCATTTCTTATAAAAGGATTCAAAATATGTAGCATCGCACTATCTGTGTTTGTAGAAATAGGTCCAAGTTTCTACTTGTAAAAAGTTTTTTATTTTGACGAAAGCTGCTTTTAACAACTTGATACGTGTATACACTTCGGTAGTCTGATCGTAGTTGTCTTCGAATCTTGGTCCTAAACACTTATAATTTCCCACTCGCTAGATTATGGTGTTGTGTACTGATAAGGGTAATAAATTATTGTCAAAGATTTTTTTAACAACCATATATATTTAGCTTTCTTAATATCTTTATATCGCCTGCATATCTGATGTTGTTGATGGTTTTTCAATTTATAACTGTTCTGGCAGAGCTTTCCCTTTTATGGTTTTCTTAAATATTGCACATATAAATAGGATTGGTAATAGATTTTACTAATACCATTTCTAAATTGAGAAGACACGTATTAGTTATAATCCAGGATCTTAAAGATAAACATTTTGATGAATTCCCACATTTTAGGAATCAATTACAAAAAATCACGCTATGGTTCTAACGTAGAAAATGGTGTATGGACCCGTTTTTGAGCTTTCGGGTGTAGACAGTCTACTCTCAGCCTAATTTTTACGTCTTTTTATTGTAAGTAACAGGACAGGTGTTACATCACAGGCGGGACAAACGTCTTTTAAGATGACTTCCGAACCACCCGAAAGCAGAGAGAAATTTTAAATCTAGAGTTATAAATTGTTCCGGACTTAAACCCGGGACCTCTAGCATGCCAGTGCAGCGTTTTACCGCTCGGTTACTCTACTCTTGTAGAAAAATACTTACCCCAAATGCATAACCTTCTACAAATTTTAAAATGAGTCCGATACCCAAACGCCACTTTTGCCGTTCGAATGTGTGTTGGTCTGTATAGTACCGGGTGCTAAGTGTCTTTCGTATTTTCCCCTTTTAGCTCTTGTTTGGATTTTCCCTTATTTGCCTTTTATAAGCTTTCAATTTATGGCTTGCGCAGCAGCATACCGAGATCAATTTCTTCCTTTTTATTTCTTGCATGATGTTAACGCATATACCCATTGCCTCTTCACTTCTTTATTGCATTCTCCACTTCTTCGTTAATGATATTTAAATGCTATCCATTTCTTCTGCGTTTTCTGCGTTTTTTTGACTTTATTTCCCAGATTTTTTTTCCATAAAGAAGACTCGGTTTTATTAAAGCTCCGTAGATTTGACTTTTTTATTTTTTGTTGGTAGCTTAATCCACAGGGTGCTGGTAATATAAGCTGTGGCCCCTATTGCACTAGTATAATTTTGGATTCTACTGCCGTTTTGTCGCTTCCTGATTAGTCAAAAGTTACACCCACATTTAATTTTTTTTACTTTTATGTTTGAGTCGCGTATTTTTATAGGCTGTTGCCAACGTTTCGCTCGCCATTGCAGGGAGAATTCTTAAGGCGGAAAATTCCGATGACTGGAAACCTTGTTCTAGTGTGTATGCCTATGAATAATGAAAAATTATAAGTAAAGGTGGGAGTTTAATAATGAAAACAAATATTTCCAGGTACTGGAAATTTCAAAATCATTTTCGCGCTTTAAGTTAAGGAGATTATTGTGAATCCAAATCGCTTCGCAAGTTTTGCGGTTTTTATATTGAGGGATTATAGACAATGACTTCACATTAGTGAAATCAAGTTAATGACCTGACTTGAAGGAATGTTCGACCAGAGCTGAGCCGCCGATGTTTTAAAGATGTACCGCTCGTTGATGCTTAATTAGGCGTGTTCTAATTTGCCATGTGGCTTCGCCAAAATATTTTAAATTGCCAGCAAGACAATTGACTTGATACACTCCAGGATTTAAAAGAAAAATTTTGTCCTTTACACTGTTTGTTAAGTTAGAAATTTTGGAGTCCGATTTGAAAATGGTCTTTACAATGTATTTGTGTAAAATTCGTCCGATTTTGTCTGTGCAGTTTTCTACATATGGGAAAAACGCCAAAGAAACAGTGGGTCCGTTTTTTCTTGCAGTTTTTAATTTTTACTAATAACTTTTTTGATGACTGTAATTGTTTTTGAGAAGCGTATTTCTGACAAGAGTTATATCGATTCCTTTTGAGATATTGAATGGGGTCTATATACTAAAGAGTTTATAAATCATAATTTTTTGGGAGGGATGATGATGTGAGTTCCCATTTAAGTAATGATCTGTATGGGTGGGTTTTCTGTAAAATGTATGACCTAGTTTACTATCGTGGCGTTTTGTGACCAAAACATCTAAGAAAGGCAATTGGCCTTTATTTTCTATTTCCATAGTGAGTCTAATACTATTATGGTGTCTGTTTAGAAGACTTAAGAAATTCTTTAAGACTGATTTGCCATGTGGCCAGATCACAAAGGTGTCGTCTACATATCTAAACCAACATTTTGGTTTAAGTTTTGCAGATTTTAACGCCTCGTTTTTAAAAGCCTATGGGGGACAGAGAAGATCCCATGGCTGCTCCTGATACTTGTTCATAGAATAAACCTTGATAAAGAAAATAAGTTGACATTAGGCATTTATGAAGTAATGCGATGAGGTCAGATGCGTCTCGAAGGAAATCTTTTAAAATTTCAAGTGTGTCCGGGATGGGTACATTTGTGAAAAGAGATTCTACGTCAAAGCTAACTAGCAAGTCATCTTTTTCGAGGTGCAATTATTTGATGCGATCTACAAAGTGCTTGGAATTTTTAATAAAAGATGATGATTTTTCTACAAACTCTAACACCTAGATATTTGTACTCCTTGCATTATTTAATTTTCTGTTTGTTTTTTAATTTCAGGTTCAAAGTTTATACCTCTGTACACGGGTCTTGTGTTTTTATCTATATAGACTGCAATGTTGGTCACTTTTTATATACTTTGATTAATTTTTGCATCACCCACTTCTTGTTAGTGTTCGTTCGTTGAGGTTGTCCCAATCTTTGACGTTTTTGACCAATGAGTTCACTTTATTTACCTCACTGTGTAGATAGGTAGTCATGTCGTTGTTCGCTTTTTTCTCCCTTGTAATTATTTTCAACAAGAGTCACTATATTTATTAGCAATCGTTACCCCTTTTTGTTTACTTTGTACACCTATAACAGGGGTTCCAAAACTTATTTTATCGCGGACCCTTTACGTGTTGTCTAAAACTTTACGGATCCCTAGTCAGTGGCGCAGCCGGGGTTGTATGTTCAAAAATTTTCAAATTTTGTTTTAAAAATTTGAAAACATGAACATAAATAGTTTCATAAATAGTTTTTAGGGGGTCACATAAAAGTGCTAAGAAGTGAGAAGCAATAAAAAAATAATATTCATAACCCTGATAAATATGGGCGTTGAGCGTTGAGAAAATTTGAAGCTGATTTTTTTATTGTAATTTTTTTTTTTTTTTTTGAAAAATAATTTACCTTTTTCTTAAGTTTCTTTTATGTTTTAAAATCACAGTTTGCATCAAACAAAAAAATAAATATGCAAAAAGCATTTTGTTCCGCGGACCCCTTAGGGGAACCACACTTTGGGAACCCCTGACCTATTATATTCGTGTCAAAATTCAGAATTCGTTTGCGTTTGCTTTTGCTTTGACTTTTTTTCGATAAATCCACCCGACTTAACTAAGATTTTAAGCAGAAATGTTTAATTTATTACATAATTGTGCGTCTTCACGACATTTCACTTGGAAACTATTTATTTAAAAAAGGTTTAATTTTAAAGTTTATTAAATGATCTTTTATCACAACTTTTTTTAATCCGGTATATGATCCTAAAGAAGGTGCATTCAAAGCCGATCCTAAGTTGATCGATATATTTGCATGCAAGTGTAGTATTGACGATACTGAATTGTTTTCAAAAATACTTTTATCGCAAGCACAAGAGTTTTATTCCCTTTAAAACAGTGGCAGAAATAGTCAAAATAGTTTTGAACGAATATTTTCTACTGGTACAGTAAATAAGTAAATTGCATAAGTGGCGTTCTCTTTGATATCATTATATTTATGTAAAAAAAATGCAAAAAGTACAAAAGTGAAAAAAAAATTATTGTAAAAACGAGAAATAAGAAATTGTACTTTTTATATTCTTTAATAACTTTTTTATCCTACTATTAAATATTTTTTTGTGATATTTGATTTAAAAATGTGTTTTTGTTTCAGTGTGCAATTTAACAATTTCTTCGTCTGATTTGTATAGTAAATCAGGAAAATATTTTGGACAAATCAAGTCTCCTTCATTAGAAGGCCCCAATTCGTGTTGGTACACATTTGTTCCTCAAGCGTTCCAAAGAGTAGAAGTTCAAATTTACAGAGTAGTAAATGCTGGAAAATTTAATGGAAGCAGGTTAGTGTTTACTGTATAAATTTGCTCATTTCTTAAAATTCCTTTATTTAATCCTATAAATTTAGTTTAATTAAAATTAATTTAATTAAAATAATTTTGTTTAAAATTGTGCTAAATCTGAGATTGGTATAAAACGTTTTTACTGTTTTATTTCAACCACAATAAATACGATTTAAAGATTTTTTTACTCAGCTAATCTAACTTAACAAGCTGATACAACTGATAAATATATGAGATTGTGTAAATGTATAGTTTTTGCACACCTCAGCAAAACGGCAGATCGGTGATTTATAAAACTTGAATTGCCGCAGGAGTGTTTGCTTTTTTATTCCACGAAAATACATTTTTGCGCTGTGTTAAGGGATGATAAACGACGTTCCAGCCGTAACGAGCAATTTAAAAGGAAAATAGTCTGTTGTTAAGGAAATGTACCATTGCACTGCAATAATAAACATAGAATATTAACAAATTAACTACAACATATAAAAAAGCAAACAACATTGTAGCGACATAATATTTAGCTCACATGTATGTTTTTAATTACCCTGATTAATGTAGATATTATAATTTAAGTACCTATAAATGTTCATATACAAAATTTTATTTTTATAACAAAGTAAACATTTTTAAATATCCTAGTACTAAAATTAAATAGCACTTACTTTAAAACAATGTTGTAAGCCAAACCACACGACAAGTAGTAGTGCTTTTAAAGTTTAAACATTCAAGAAGTGAACTCAAATATTTCTTATCATAAAATAATTTTTGTTGCTTTAAAGCTTTAAACTATTTATAAAATTAATATTGGAACTGCAGATGATTAAGAAAAACGACTAAAAAACTAAAACAACAAACAGATCTACTAAAGATAAAGTCCCTATGCTGACTAGGTTTCTTCATCTACATACGAGTAAGACTTGATATATAGTTAGCCTATTATAAAAGTAATAAAAGTTTACAACCCAAAATATTTACTTTTGAATCAAGATTATTCGTCATTTCTTTATTCTTTATTAGGAAGGAAACGTAGGTTTTTTTAAAGACTTAAATACAAATTACAGTTTTTCCAGTTTAAAATTTACTTGAGTAGCTGCTAAATAAATTGCACTATTTTTCTTCTTGTACCCTGACTATCATGTCGGCTATTATTATTTTATTACTTGCTGCTCAAAACAGTGATGTCGTTGATTTATGAAACTATTCCCTTACATTTTTAGGCCACAAAGTTCTTCTGCGTCTGGGCTTTTCTTTTGGCTATTTTGCCCTGTATTATTAGTTGTTATACCTTGTATCGTTCTGGGAGTTGCGCAACGTGTATTGAAGTATTGAAGTTTTTGGGTGGTCAGTTCTAGTAATTTTGATCTCCTTACCCATGCGGTTTATTTCTGACTCTGTCTACCCAATTTATGCGTGTTTGACTCCGATATATACACATCTCAAAGACTTCTATTTTACGCATCATTATTTCCTTCGGCTTCCAGCTTTGAACGCCGTACAACAGTACTGAAAATGTTTAGCATCTTATAAGTTAAGTTTTATGTTTGAGGTTAATATTTTTACTGCACAAAACATTCTTTAGCTTAAATAATGGTGCTTTGGCTTTCTTAATGTTAGAAGCAAAATATGTAATGTTATCCATCCTCTCAAGTTGTATATCTACTGTTATAGCTGAGGCGTTTGTAGGTACTTTGTTAATTATCATATATTGGTTTTCTTCAGCCATATTCATCGCATTTTTGTAACGTAGTCAATTAGTTGTTTTTATTTTTTTTTTAATTGGGCGGCGTCGGCTTTCTCGGTAGCTGGCTCTGTCTCACTCCTCGGTTTAATATTACGGTTTCTGAGATGTTTTGGCCAATTTTAATATTTTCTTGTTGATGCCAAAACAGGTTTGTTATCAAACACAGGTATTTGTTGTCTATTACTAATTTTTGCAGAATTGTGATCATCTTATCATGTCTTATCTTATTAAAGGCTTGCTCGAAGTCGATGAAACGAATATATTATTCCAAGAAAAATCCTAAAGACATAGCTCATTAGACTAATCATTCTATAATCGCTGCAATTTTTGGCGTTAATGTTAAAAAACTTGATTTCATCCGATCGAATGGTTTTATTGAATTGAATTTTATTGAAGAAGTAAAAAGTGATTGTTTGCCTTTATATTCAAAAAGTTTAAGTACCACTGCAGGGATCTCGTCGGTACTTGCCGCTTTTCTGGTTTTTGCTAATCTTATAATATTATCCATTTTTGCAGGGGTTATCGCAGGGCCTGCTATACTGTTTGTATGGTCTTGTATTTCTTGTCTGTAAATAAATCTTTGAATTATTTTTTTATAGTTTAAGCTTGTCCGACTCGAGAGCATGACATAGAAATACACCAACTGTTCATAGATTTTAAGCAAGCATATGATAGTATCCATAGTGACCAGCTATTCAATATCATGAGTGAGTTTGGGATACCTACAAAACAAATAAAACCAACAGAAATAAAATTGGGAGACACCAAATGTAGAGTACGCATAGAATGAGAGCTGACGGCAGAATTTCCAGTGAGATCAGGTATCCGTCAAGGGGACTCCATCTTAACGATACTATTTAACTTAGCTTTAGAAAAGGAAATAACAGCAATGCAAATCAGCGATAAAGGAACAATCTTCAATAAAACCAGAATATGCCTTGCATTTTCGGATGATATTGATATAGTAGCAAAAAACACACAAGCAATAAATGAAGGGTAAACACCCCTAAAAAATGCTGCAGAGAAGGTAGGCCTCCAAATCAACACGAATAAGACAAACTAAGTAAATGATGGTCGCAAGAAAAACGGTACAGGTTGGACCACAAGTAGAGCTAGAAGAACATCAATTCAAATTAGTGGAATCTTTTAAATACCTGTACCAAATTATTCGCAATAAAGTTCTCTCCCGCAAAACAAAATTAACAATCTATAAGACCAGTAGTGATGTATGGTAACGAAACCCGGACCCACAGCAACACGCACTAAACCGCTTCGAAAGGAAAGTGTTACGGAAGATATTAGAACCTATAAGCGAAAATGGGCTGTGGAGAAGTAAAATAAACCACGAACTTTGCCAGTTATACGACGAACCAGACCTGGTGGCAGAGATTAAGTGCGGAAAGCTGAGATATGCGGGGCATGTTAGCCAAATGGAAGAAACAAGGCATCCCAGGAGAGTAGGGGGACGCAGACTAAGGGCAGACCAAGGAGCCGGTGGCAAGACAGCGTGGAAGACATCGCCACAATACTCGGAGTGTCAAATTGGAAGAGGGCTGCAAAGGACCAAACTAATGGGCAAACCTCATTAGACAGAAGGCCAAAATTCTCAACGAACCTTAATGGCAACGAGAAGAAGAAGAAGAAGAAGAAGAAGAAGAAGAAGAAGAAGAAGAAGAAGAAGAAGAAGAAGAAGAAGAAGAAGAAGAAGAAGAAGAAGAAGAAGAAGAATCTTGTCCGACTCGTCTATAATAAGCTTTTTTTTCTTGTCGATATGATTTTTGGTTCTTTTGTTGTCTCTGTTAGCCATCTTTTACTTTCTAGTGCGTGCAGATTGAATGCGTGTTGTTTGTACAATTTTTTTTTCAGGCATTTTTTTTTAAACCACGTTTCCTTTTATTGATGGAGCTGTACTTGTTTTTATCCTGAAGTTTATTATCTCGCTATTCATCCATTGCTGTTTCCTCCCATTTGTCTCTTTTAAACTTGTTAATGTTTTCTATTATATTGCTTTAAAGTTTTGCCAGTGATCTATACTCGTTTAATTTTGTAATCTAAATTTTTTTTCCAGAGTATTTGTTACGATTTGTTGATTCGCTTTCAGATACTCCGTATCTGTGCTTTTAGAAGGCTGTTGATATTTTTAACCTCACCTCACCTCGGTTATATGACATCCCATCACGCGAAATTTCATTACAGACAGTTCATCACACAACATTTCATCATGTGTATATATCATCACATGTACTTTTCATCACGGACAAAATTATTAAATAGTTAAAAAAAAGTATAACTGAACAAGGAATTTTAACAAAAAACTACTTATCAGAAACGAAATATTATCAAAGCTACTATCAGTAACTAATACAGAACACCAGAACATTGAATACGATAAAAGTTTATCGTATCAAGTTATAATTCGTAGGAAATAATTTTTGGTAAACTAATTATGAATTTTAGGCTTTTTTGTTATATATTGCTAATTTTTGAATTGGAGCAATTTGTTTAACCTGAAAATTCCAGGAACCCGACTAGGGGTTGGCGTGGTCATAGAGAAAAGATTAAGTAAATCCCAATACAATATCCTTTTCAAATATTTAATTTCCTTTACGTATTCCAATGATTTGCCCATTAAGCACACTTTACTAGTAGTAGTACTGCTGTGCTCACGTGATGAAATTTTCTGTGATGATATAAACACATGATGAAAAATCATGTGCTGATTTTGTCCGTGATAAAAAGGTCATGTGATGAAATAAACATGTGATGAATTCTGTTATGATGTATTATCTGTGATGAAATGGCACGTGATGATATGTCGCGTGATGATATGTCGGGACACCGCTCACCTCACCTCCGCGAATAATATATTGTGATCTGAGGGTACGTCAGCACTGGGGAATGTTTTCACTACTTTAAACATGTTTCGATATAATTCGTTAATGGTAAAGTAATCTGCTTCGTTTCTTTGTTTCTTGCCCCTTCACCAAAAGTTTCGACGTTTTTGCCTTCTTTTTCTTTGCCAACTTTAGCATTATTTTTTAGTTGGTCAGTAACACTTTTAAATTCTGCATATAATTTTTCTAGATTTTATTTTTTACTCTTCTTGGTGGGAGCGTATAATAGGACAAAATTTACATTGGATTTCTAGTTAAGTTAGAACATTATAATGGATGCATACTTCATTACGGTGGTGGTTGCTGTTTTCACCTAAATGGTATATGTAGTGGTCATCGATGTACATCTTCCAAAGCCCAGCGAACTTCCAAAGCCCAGCAGTAAAATATGTAGTTTTTTTCATTTCTCTTATGGTATTATGTGTTTTTTTTGGGTTCCTATAGGATTTGTGCCTATTTTTAGTGTTAATTTTTAACAGTGTCTAAACACATGTTTGCTTTATTTAAAGAGCACAAGTCCTCGGGCCGTGGTTAGATTCTTCAGCCCTAATGATAATTGTATGTATGGACCCGTTTTTGAGCAATAGCTCTCGCTTTCGGGTGTAGACAGTCTACTTTTAGCATAATGTTTACGTCTTTAATGTGTTACGTCACAGACGGGACCAACGGCTTTTGGGGTGACTTCCGAACCACCTGAGACCAGAGAGAAATTTTAAATCTAGAGTTATAAATGGTGCCGGATTTGAACCCGAGAACTCTAGCATGCCAGTCCAGCGTTTTACCGCTCGGCTACTCTGCTTTCTAACCTAATGATTTGCCTGGATATATCCCTATAAGATCTTTAATGCTTCGGTTTTCCGTTGCCATCTGTATCGTCATGCCCTTGAATAATTATTGGTTCATCCGTCTTTAAGAAGATTTGTCATCCTTAGAACAAAAAGGTGCCCTTGCTCTTGTTAGCTCTTTCACCCAAAGCTGTTGGCTTACAAGAGAAATCTGCTTATACTATCAGGTACTGGATCGACGGAGCCTTGTTAGTTTTTTGGCAGGTTATACCGCGTGCAAGGGAGGGTTCGTTTGGATTGGAATTATATCCTCTTTGCCCCTTGCACCTTAAATTACACTATTAAACAGAATAATCTAATAGGTGTATACTAAGTGGCACAAAGGGTGGCCATATTCAATGATTAAAAAATTGATACCGTAAGAAATATTATGAGTAGAAAATCTAAAACACTAAAGCTGTTTAAAAACAAATACTTTCCCTACAAAAAAAAATCATAACAAAATGATAAATACCTCGAAT
Organism: Gymnusa sp. GC000175; assembly: GCA_030264735.1. NCBI lineage: Eukaryota > Metazoa > Arthropoda > Insecta > Coleoptera > Staphylinidae > Gymnusa > Gymnusa sp. GC000175. The sequence continues at coordinate 11,276 of JARJDX010104324.1, forward strand.
AGGAAGAAAAAGTGCCATCTTCTCGATAATCTTTTTTACGACTTAAATCGAAATAAATTTTCTTTAATCATAATTTCGTAATAACATCAAAAATGTTTCAGCAAACTAGAAAAATCTTGAAGTGGGATGATAAATATTCTGGATTAAATGATAAAATTAAAAATGAAAAATAGTTTTACTTTTCGGCTACGCCTGGTGTACATTAGAGCAACTATCCACTGATGGTTTGCCCGGGCCTAAACGTGTTTGAAATATTTTTTAATTAAATTTTTAAATTTAGAATGTAAACTTTTACAAAATAATTTTCTTTAAGCTAGAACATCAAAAATGTTCTAGCAAACCCATTACTAGAAAAATCCTAAATATATTCAATATTTTTTATAATAATTAAAATTATTAAATTTTAATTAAAAATAAAACTCGTGTAAGGTTAAAGAAATAAAAGTATTGATTTCAAAAACGAATCTTAGATATTGTATTACAAAAATTTTGTTGTGTTTTTGTCGATCATAAAATAAAACTGTCAATTTAAAGAAGGATGTAGAATTCTGACTACGCAATAAGGTATTGTATTTGTGGTAAATTTATAAAATAAAATATCAGATATAGATAATAAGGTAATAAATAAAATACCTTCATATATAATCGTTTCAGCGCCAAATAAGAAAATAACAAATAAGCAATAAGCTATATAAAACATTGTATCACATTCAACTTTATACATCTTTATCTTAAATGCTTATAAGCTTTCATACTTTATGTTAGCTTTAAGTTTTAAAAATAAATTCAAATCACATTGGAGATATTGTCCTATATTTTACTATTTTACAAAAAATTTAAATTTTAATAACATTTTACCCTAGCTATTTTAACGTTAGTGTTATTTTAATTTATACAATTAAAGAAAAAATATTTATTTTAATATTTATTTTAAAAAATATATATAATAAAAAAGTTTAAAAATTACATTTTGTATAAATTTTTGTGCCCGGCGCATCCACCAAAAATACAGGACAAAGACTGTTACTTCCTCATTATAAACCCCCCTACATAAATCTCAATAATAGTAATTTAGCGAATAAAGCATATTTTATAAAAGAATAAATTTTATCATTTGCTTTTTTGTTGTTCCTATTTTTTACGTTAAAAAATTTTTTGCTTATAATTTTACATCGGTCATTTATTGTTTCTCATTTTAGTATTATTAACAATGGCATATTTAAATAGAGGACATCAAGTTGTTTAAATGACTAAGAATTCGACTTGGCCGGTTATCGTCGTGTCGGTGAAAGGAGGTAGTGAAGTAAGTTGTTTTTTTTATTAGGAGATAGGGGAAGTTACGATTTTAGTATAATATAATTATTATTTCTGCGCTAGTTTTTTAGGTGCATTTGTCAAATATTAATTTGTTTAACCCTGACAAGCGAGATAATTACGATTTAACCAATTATAACTAAACATTAATTTACGTACTGCGTATACTTAGTATTGAAATCTGCATTATCCTTTAATCTACTTTACAGATAATATGTCTATGCAATAAAAGGTAATTACCTAGGTTGGTAAAATTGAAATATATAAAATCAGCAATAAATTATAATATTAATGCGAAATGCAAATCAGCAGTTTTTTATTGGACGTAATTAAAGTTTTATGCTTATATTATCCTGTAAATTATACAATTATCTGAAATTATTTAAACATAAATAAATACTATTATTGCACCGTTTCTGTTAATATTATAGCATCCCTCTTATATTTAATGTTGAATTTTACATATTCTTGCCACCCATTTGGTATCGTAGTTTCCAGTATTTAGGTTGTAGGTAACTGCTCTAAAACCAAGCTTACCCTCTACTCTAATTTTCTTAGTATAAATACTACGTATTCACAATGTAAAAGCAAACTTACAACACCAGTAGTTCCTAACCGATTATCCTCGGACTAATTGCAATTTGAAAATTTGTTATCTAATATAATGTGCAATAAAATAGAAAATGTTCAGCAATAAACTTTACACCTGAAATGTGAGTAAACGACTTTAGGCAGCTATACGACACGACCACAAAAAAAACAAATCAGAATATAATGAGGAACAATCAACAAAACAACGAACAACCTATATTCGACTGTATCGACTCAATAATCCACGAAATGCTAAAATATAAGGGTGGCCAGGAAATAACCAAGTGATTTCAAAAGTCAAAGTGTCAAAACATTTCTCAAAAATGAACGACAATCATTCTGATAATTAAGAAAGGTGCCAATGAAGGATGGAAGCATAAGCCTCTTAAGTACTAATAAAAATTCTAGCCCACTTTTAGGGAGGCAGCGAATGAACTTAAGGTTGTGTCAAAGGAAATGAGCCCTACTATCAACTCATATAAAACAAAGGTAATGCAAGCTGAAACCACATCTAGATAGGTTCTCCTGGTTATAATAACAATGCCTACTTAGGAACACATGTTACTAACACAAACAACACAGTAACACAATAAAGAGATTTATATTATAGCTGCGAATAGGAGATGTTATGGTCTCCAAAAACAATTTAAGTTGGACTTGCTATCAAGAAGCACAAAAGTATACTTGTACAAGGCTTTCATACACCCGGTGCTCGCATATAAATCCGAAATATGGTCACTGACAAAAAGCAACGGAAGAGCAATATTTAAGCGCAAAGTCCTGCAAGAAATCTTCGTTGCCAAGCAGGACGTTACAACCACGAACAATTCACCATGTTTAGAAAAAAAATTATATATACTTTATAAAACGGGGCAAATTGAGATGGGCTGGGCACGTAGAAAGAATGAGCGTCGATTATATTACAAAAAGGTGTAGAAGAGACATCGGCTGGAGAGAGGGAAAAAAATATGTCTGGAGTCGCTTACTGGAGGAGGGTACGACCCAGAACGGGTTGTAACACCATGATGATGATGATAATAAATATTTCTGGGCCGAGACGTGGTAGTAGAGTTTTAAGCAGAATTATTTTTTTCACTAGTTTCTTACTGCTGATCCGATGTCTAAAGTCCTCAACCTAGAGCAGGGTTTCTTAAACTGTGGTACATGTATTACTAGTGCTATTAGTCTAGCTTAGTGGTACATAAAATATTTAGTTACTTAAAAAATATAAATAGTCCTTCAACCAATCATTTTTTTTATTTTTACTCCTATTTTTATTTTTTTTTTTAAACTTTCTTGATTTTACTTTTAATTTGAACAATTTTCATTTAAATTTTGATTATTTAGATCAAATTCGAACTATTTTCGTCAATACTTTGATGATTTTTGTTAAAATCATGTCAAATTCAAGGAAATTTCATTAAAATTTAAATGTTTTTTGTTTATATTTCGATAATTCCAATTATTTAAACGTTTTTCATTAAAGTTAAGATGATTTTGAATAAAATTATGTGAAGTTTGAGTAATTGATGTCAATTTTTGCCTAAAAACATTTAGTCAAAAACACCAAAATTTAAATTTGCTTGAATTTCACGTGATTTTAACCAAAATAATCAAATTATTGACGAAAATCATTCAAATTTGACCAAAATCATTAAATTTAAATGAAACTTGTTCAAACTAAAACTAAAATCATCCATATTTAACCAAAATTAACAAAGTTTTAGTAAAAATTATCTTAATTTTAAGAAAGAACAAAATTTAATATCAATTGCTTAGTTGTACATCATTTTACCCAAAATCAACTATATTTTATTGTAAAACGTTCAAATTTGACTGAAATTATCTAATTTTAACCAAAATCACTTAATTTTGATAAAAATAGAATAAATTTGACGTGATTTTAACTAAAATCATCAAAATATTGATGAAAATCATTTAAATTTGACAAAAATCATTAAAATTTCAATAAAAACGTTCAAAGACTAAAATCATACTTTTGTAACCAAAACTAACAAAGTTTTAATAAAAATTATCATAATTTTAAACAAAAACAAAATTTTATTTCAATTGCTCAGTTGTACATAACTTTACACAAAATCAACTATATTATAATAAAAATCGTTCAAATTTGACTGAAACTATCTAATTTTAACCAGAATCATCTTAATTTAGTTGAAAATAGCACAAATTTGACGTGATTTTAACTAAAATCATTAAAAAGGTGATGAAAATCGTTTACATTTATCCAAAATCATTAAAATTTAAATAAAAACGTTCAAATTATAACCAAAATCATACTTTAAGTGATAATTTAATTGTTGCGTTTTTTGATACATTTTAAGGGATTAAAATTAAATTTACAAAAAAAATTGATGTGGTTACCATCTGACTTTATCGTAAAGTTTTTTTTTAATGTAGATATAATTTGTTTCAAATTTAATTCGAGACACTTTTGTACTCTTATGTTTTTTCCATAAACTTGATGGTTTTTCAAATATTTGCAAAAAACCGAAAAACCTTACCAATAAACTACCACTTCCGGTTGGTGGATTTCAGCCAAAAGTAACTGGGCTCTTTCAATTGTTGTTAAAAGCATAAATATGAATTTTTGTAGTGATATCTTTAATAGTTTTTAAGAAACCTTGCCACAAAAAAGGGCTACACACACACACACACATCCACACAGACATTATTTAATTTTGGTCAATTCTTGTTCAGGGTACCCTAAAAGGTGCATTTCCACTAAAATCTCAA
>JARJDX010104355.1:0-18439 GCA_030264735.1 Gymnusa sp. GC000175
AGCTAAAGGTCGAGGGTTCAAATCCTGAAAAACTAACATCGGAATTTTATGAACTTTTTCACCTAGGAAAGTTACGGGAAATTACCAAAGGTACATTGCCCCAGGATAACCTTTCCAACTTATCTTATAAAAAAACTAATGTCAATCTTGAATTATATCATAAAGAAATTTCTATAAACTACAACTTTATAGATAGTTAAAAACAAGCTTATATTTACCCATTTATATTAGGGATGTTTGATTATTTCTCATAAACATCTGCTTACCTGAAACAAAAAATATAATTAGTATAACATAATATAAAAATACATAAGCAGTTTTTCCTTAAAATCATGACTCTTTTTGGATTACTTTTTTTATAGAGATGTTAGAGTTATACTAGCAATCTAAGAGCTAGCAACGTTTTTGAGAAATAATTTTAAGAAAGTTGATTCTTTGATTTGTTTTTTTTTTTCTTACGCTCCCTCTATCGCCATGCGGGCCATCTGGCTGCAGGTAGACGTTGCGTTCACTTTTGCGCATAATACCTGTACAGGTAAAAATATTGATTTTTTAAATAATTGATTCGGCCAAGAGAATGGCGCGAATCAACATCTCGACGAGGTCTACAAAAAAGTCTTATGGCTTGACCTTCTACGGTCATATACAGGGGGTCAAAAATGGCACCGAAGAAATTTGATATACATCACCTTCACGAATAAACAATTTTTGAAAACTCATGACGGAGTTTAAAAAGAACCCTTAAAAAGCTATCAAATGGTTTTTTTGAAACAAAAAGTCAATTTTGATCGACCGTATCTCCGAAACGATAGGTTTTTTGCGAAAAAGTTAAAATAAAAAATAAAGATCGTCTAGTGTTCTATTGACGATACGTTTGACTCGACGTTCCCCGGTCATATATAGAGATTCCATTTTTTTTTTAAGTCGTCTGTTCGAACACAGGTTTTCGGCCCTAACTTGACCCTAATAGTTGGGAAAATTTCCTTGGGAGAATCAAAGTCCCCGAAGAGTTCCATGTGACGCTTTTTTGAAAAAATTTTTTTTACCGCGTTTGGCGCCCCGGTGCCCTCAAAGTTAAAAAAACAAACGACGAAATTTTCTCAACGAAAATCGTCTAAAGGTCTATAAAAAAGTATTATGGCTCGACGTTCCCAGATCATGTATAGGGGGTCAAAAAAGTTATGAAAAATTTCCCGTTTTACAAAATGAAGAAAAATGAAAAAGTGCAAGTTTTTTCCTTGCTTAGTTTTGGAAACTGGCGGTGCCACAAGTTTTATGGCCCCACAGCTAGATAGCCCCATCAAAGTTTTCGTGCATAGGGGGGGTCGAACGCAAACGGTGTGGCGTCCAGACGCCGTATTTCGAGAACGGCGCCGCGGATCGCGGCATTCTTAAGAACTCCCCAAATAAACACAGTGACAAAAATTTCGTTTAATTTCGTTAATATTTAAGGGTCGAAATAAATTTTTAAAAAATCAATATTTCAGCTTTCTTAAAATTCTCATTTTTCCGACGTTGCTAGCTCTTAGACCAGCCGCCCACTAGGCAGCCACGTGGCTGCTTATGCAGATGTGCAGTCTGTAGTGGCTGCCGCAGCCAGAACTTCTTGGCTGCCTAGTGCGCGGGTTCTCATAAGCTATCACATGTCAGATTGGCCGCGGCAGCCTGGCTGCCTAGTGGGCGGCTGGCCTAAATGTGCTGGGCACTCACAGCTGCCAATACTGCGGTCATCTGTTTTCAACTTTTATTGGAGTACGGCTCCATAAGTGACGAGCTCAGCAGCTCAAAAATATGCGCGAACTAGAAGTCCAGGTCAATTCAAAGCTGTCCTGTTTACGAAATTTGCGGAGATTGAAGCTAGCTCCAAGAAAGAAGCCAATATACTCAGCTTGATGCAAACAGTCACAGGTTTAACCAAAGATCAAATCTGCCAGTGTCGTAAGAAACATTTGTTTGCAGAGTACCTCGTGAACGCGAAAGATAAATTAAGTATGAAAGCTATGGCCCTCTTTGGGCAAAAAGAAGTTATATCTCGTAACCCTAATGCAATTACAACTGGCACGCCTACTTCCTAAGCTACATCTACACCACCGGTCGCTAATTTTATTTCCATCCACGTTCTGGCCCCGCCACCAGAACAAGAAACACAGAACCGTACTATTAATTCCTCACAGAACGATAATAATAAAAAGAGACGGATATCTTCACTAGGCCAACCACACCCAATTAAGCCCAAACTTACAATAGACTATCAGACATGCCTAACAATGGCACAAGACGTAGAGCCCTCTCTCGTTGGATTGATTCTAACACTACCGTTAAAACAGCTAATGTGTAACAGCTAATGTGTGAAGGACAGCGCACTACCTGGCACATCCACTTCTAGTGTCCCTCTAGTACCAATCGCGTCCTTAAGTAACAAATTACATTAGACAATAAAACTTAATCTTTAAATGTTAATCAACAAGGGAAAAGGCAAATATTCGCATTGCAACATAACAAGAAAAAAGTGCCGAAGTCAAAAACTGTCTTTGATGAACCCTTTAGGACTAATTTAGTATTTATATTATGCGGATAGTATTGTCTTCGAAGATGAAAACGCACTGTGGGCCAGTTGTGATCAGGGTTAGCACAGGTGAGAAAACACTGCTCACGGTAATCATATTTTTAAAGTAGCACGCACAATTTACAGAGAACAAGCATCGTGATACCTAGGGTCGTAACAATTGCAGCAACTAAAGTTTTTTTTATATCATGCTGACCCTTTTTTTACAGCAGCAAAAAACTGATAACATTTTTAACAAATTTGCACGCAATAATTGAATAACATATTTTAACTATGCAATGCATTAAAGATTAGAACAAATATTTGTTATATATGGCGCACTTTTGATAAGAATGTAGTTTAATTGCCATACCAATTATAATTAAAAAAAACTTTTACAGGAAACAAAGTTTTTTTCAACTAATTAAGTTACTTGCTATATCTTAGTACTTTTCTGATAATTGGCTATTGACCTATTTAAAATAAAATTTTAAATAGTTGCCAAAACAACATAGTTATTTGGATATCTCTTTTCCAACTGAAGTTTTTGAAAAATCGTCTTTCGTAACCTTCAGCTACCAGCGAAGGTAAACCAAGTGCTCTATTGCTAAGCATTAAATATTTTATGTAGCATTTATTACATTGCTGCATGCTGCTTAAACTTTTTTACTTTATTAAACAATAGGAAGATGAAGCTTGATGAAAGAAGATTGTAAAATTAAATTTTAGCAATAATTCATCTTATAGGGTCTCCTAAACAAGAATTAACAAAAATATAATGGTTATTTGTATATTTTGGATCCATTTTATCGATTAATTATAATTTTATTTTACCTTTGAGATTTTGTCATACTATTATTTAATCTTTTAACTTTTATTTAATATACTGACAATCTGTTTGATATGGTATGACACAATGATACCATAAGTCCATATAGGTAAAATAAATTTATTAATATGTAAGTACCTTTTTTATGGGCAGAGTTTCTAATAAACTATTTAAAAATTTCAGCAAAAAATTTTATATTTATTATATGTACTACCAATCTTAGATTTAATTACACTTACCTTTAGTTTGATTCCGGCAAACTAAAGGATTATTAGTGTCCACCAATTAATTTTAAAAAAATTAAGTTTGTAAAATTTTTTTATTTTCATCCTTCATAAATTATTTCTAATATTGGACAATAATGAGACAATCATTGTTTTTTTATTCTACTAGAATTTTATTAAACTGTAAAATGTAATTGTTTCAGGAAACTATTTCCTATTAAAAACAAGAATCACATAAGTTCAAATTTTATAAAAAGTAGGAGGTGTTCAGAGATAGTTGAAAACCTCAAGATTACTACAAAGAAAAATTAAACAGTTAATCCTAATTAAAGAAAAGCAAATATTTTTTTAAGAAAAACAAATTAGAGGTAATTTAAAAAGAAAGTAATATCATTATTACATAAAACTTTCATCAACAGTTATTGCTAAAGTAAAAAAAAAGTACTAAGTAAGGTACAAACTAACTACTATTAGTATGTACTACGTACTAGTATGAGTGCTACTGATAAATAAACAAAAATGTTATGAAATAAAATGATACATTTGTGTTTCATACAACGATATGAATAATTTATATCCAATCTGAAAAATAACATGTGATTTTACATGTTATCTACATACTTTAATAAAAAACATTTACTTCTTTTAAACAGGAAGTAAATTTCTGAAAATTGAAATTCTAATTTCATATGAGTAGGTAATTGTGTTAACCTTTAATTTAAATGGAAATCTTTTCTATACCAAATACTATCCATAAATTATTTAAATCATGGAAAGTTTATTATGTAGTTTTATATAGAAATAATTTGATTGATTGAATGATCAATTCTCGTCAATAGAATTTATTACTTAACAAAAGATAAATAACTTCCTTATTAAGTGCGTGTTAACAAACAAATTATTCTTAGAGGGGTGCGTTAATAAAATTCACGAGCCCCTATTTGGAAGCATAGTAATTATATTTTAAATTCAAGTGTACTTGAAAATATATTTTGAATCACTAAATTATAAATATGACGTCATTGTTTAGACGGCATTGACAAAAATACATTTTGATTTAAGAATGAATAAAACTATTTTTGAAGTATAATTAAAGAGAAACGTTTAAAATAGCTTTCGCATGCGAATTTTTAGTATGAAACCGTTTAATGAAAAGAAATACATATTTCTAGCTTCGATCTAATAAAACATCTTATAGAGTTGGCCCTTTCTGAAAAACTATCAACTCTATTTTAATTTAAACCGACTTATATTAAGTCACAATGTAGTCACTAGACACATGTGTCTATTACTACTTCCGCTCTGTGTGATCTAACCAAGGAAACTGAGCAAGAAAAAAAACTAAAATAACATGCATTTTATTAATAAAATGGCGAGCATTACTATTTTACCAACTGAAATAAATTTCTTCAATCTAAAAAGACAATTTTGTACAATAACTAATTTTCAGCTGTCTGTTTCAAATTAATTTTTTATTTTATCATTTAGATTAGAGCTTGTTTTATTAAATTAAATAATGTGAAAGAAAATATAAATCACTTAAATTTGAGAGGGCCAATTGAGCGCCCTATTATTATCACATATTGTGTTATCTAATTATATAAGTTGGCCTAAATGGATTATTATTAACGCTTGATAATGGTAAGTGCCGACTTTATTCAATTACAAAATTAGCCAAATCAGTTTAATGCAAGCCTTAAATATTCACAGGAGATTATTTGCACCTAAAAATAGTTCACTTTCTTAATATAAATCTTATATATTGCGGTATAAAAAGTAATACAAATGTAAAAATATTACTTAAAATACACAATACACGGCATAACATTTTGGATTACATGTTATCCCAGTTTGTGTAAGTAAGTAAGCTCTCATCGTCAAATCAGTGTGCCAAATTTGAAGAACCTAAATTTTAATGCATTGCTAATCCTACACGTTGCTAATACCCTTCATTTATGTTCCTTCTACGGTCGGGTTATTGTCCGAACATAATTTTAAAAGAATTTTCAAATTGTGCCTTTTTAATTACTACTTGCAGTAAATGCTTTATAAATACAATGAAAGGAATGTTTAATTTCAATATAGTTATCGTAGAATAAAGTTTAAGGGCTTTGGTAATAAATTTATTTGCTTTTTTATATTGATAACAAATTAGTAGCTTTTTGTTTTGTTCTTTAGCTGCAATCACCAATTCGAATATTAGGTTATGCATACTTCACTTGGCAACTGCAAAAAAAAAACTTGAGAGGTGCATTTGAATCGTATGGGTAGGCTCAAATACATCTCTACAGTTCGTTTCAAGGCTGCAATAAAATTTCGTAAAATATTTAAACAACTTCTAAAACTGATTACAAATTCCAGGAACAAAGGAGCAGAGCGACAGAGCATGTTTAAAGGAGATGATCGCATCCCAGTTGAGGCCCTCAGCGAAAGTTTATGCCAGCACCAAATTAAATTTAATTTTTCTGGCCATCTTAGTGGACCACAATTATGTGACTAAATGATGTTATCTTTCATTTAACTGGACGTATGTATTATAGTGGTAACAAAAATTTGGGCATTAATAAAATATTGCTTAAGACCTTTTTGATTGCTTTATTATTTACGTCTTATCTCAGATTTCTTTCGTTTTTTCTATAATTTTTATTCCTTCCTAAAGTCTGCGTAATTTTTTTTTGTACGTCGGTATGGGTGTGTGACGAAAGTCATCAGCGAAACTTCAATTTTCTACTACGCCCTGTACTTGGCATATTTATCCTAACACTTCATTTTTCTCCATGGTAAGTGGTGTATCCTGCTAAACATGAAGCAATGGATCTTTGGCTTTACATATCAATATGGCGCACCAGAATTATAATATTCTGAGAAATAATTATGTGGCGTCAGTCTATCAATCTACCAAGTCAACAATAATGTTTCATGTCGTAGCTTAACAAGCGAACTTATGACGTGACCCAAAAATATTTAAGCATTGTCATTTCTGCTATTCTGAGCAGTTTTTTAGTCATGACTAGTGTGTTGGTAATTCCCCTACCTAATATTGTAGGGATAAGACAATACTAAACTTAAAAGCAATGTATTTTTGTAGAAGTAAAATAAAGTTAGATAAAGAACATCAAAACGGACCTTGAACATACAACTAAAACCAACAAGCGTGATATATCTTTGTTTTTTTCTACTTTTAAAGGATATGCTATGATTAATATTTTAATTGCGGATTTCTGCTAGAATTCCTGGTCGGTTCGTTGAAAAAATTACTCGTAAATTGTTCGAAGCTCGAGTCGTAGTTGAGTTTGATAATGGTGCGCATTACTTTGTTTTTCTTCATTGTGAAATTGTGATAGTTCTATTGGCAACTATATATTATGATCATTTTCGTATAGCATTTTTTTACATTATCCTTATAACATGCATATATTCATATACTTTTTCCCAGGGTAAAGTTTCTATTCACCAAATCTCTGTATACTTTACTTTTTCATATACATGCCCTTCTTTTTATAGTTATGTTAGGGTCTAGTCCTTGTTTTGCTATGTTATCTTATGGTTTTCCGTAAGTTCTTCTATATGTGCCTTCTCCTATTTAAAGATTGGATGTTAATATATCTTCACTTGGCAACTGCAGCTCTGATAAGAGTTTTGGTAGTATTTGTTTTGCTATGTTTATATTATTTTGTCATTTTCCTAAGCTTTCAAGAAAAAAGGATAGAAAGAATCAACACATACGGAAAGGCAACGTTTTAAAGAATAAAAACGTAACATCGAAAGAAACTTAACAAATAGATGTAAAGTATAACTAATCCACGATTTTGTTTTTTTTTTATTGTTTCATATTCACTTCCATTTAAAAGTTCTTAGAAAAAGAAATTTATTAATGAATATTTGTATGTTTTCCATCTATATCATATCATCTTGACTTTTTATATTTGTCCTAAATGTCAGGAAAACGTGGGGTTCAGAGATAATATCTTAAAACTCCACGTTTTCTTTAATGTGATAAATGCATTTCTTGTCTAATTATTACTTTGTTTTATATTTTGCTGTTTTCCTAGTATTTATAAGTATATGCATAAAAAGTAGATGAAAGGCTTCCGTAACATTATCTCTAAGTGTACATAAAGTGAGTGAGGAAGACAAGGAAGAGATAAAAACGTCTGAAAATGCGGAATACAAAAAGCTACGTCTGAAAGAAGATTCCAAAAGAATGACAGAATGTACCGTGACAAATAGAGAATGGGAACCGGAAAGCATAGAAGTAGACATTCATCCGGATAAAAAAGAAATAACAACGCATAATTTTGCTTTATACCGGATATACACATTTAAACAATTTGCCTTAAGTGGAAAACCCAAATATATTTCGATTAAAAATTTAAATTTAAATTCAACATTTTGAAGTGTTTGAGCGCATTATAATGTGCAGTAATTATTATTAAATACACTATGGGTCATAGAATTTCATCACCCTCGAGAAAATCGTACTCATAGTTTTAAATAACCAGTATTAAAAAAAGTTTTAAATAAAAAGAAACTTAAATCATTCGTAAATTTATAAGAAAACAATTGGGTAATAAGTCACATACAATTTTATAATTATACATTACAATTAATGTAAAAATTAAATGCACTTTAAAAGTCATGGCTATTAAAAATGTGTATTTCATATTTCATTTTGTTTTTTACCAAGACTATAATTTGATGTATGAAATGACAAATGCGTGGTTTTATTTCAATTACATGTTATAACATGTGTTCATATTTTTATGTCTCTTATGCATGACATGAGAAACATAAACTTGAGAGGGCACTTTTTCTTAAGCGTTGTATCACTATGAATGTTAATAAACTTCTCGGAATAATTGTAATAGTACACTCTCTTATATATATAATTTTGATAAAAAAGTGATATGGAAGAACATTTTAAAGCGCACTTAATAAAATCTTTAGAAGTAAGAAGGTGTAGAAAATAAAAAGAAGTGAAATTCCACGCCAATTATAAGGAAAAATAAGTTATGATTTATTTTTAAGGAAGTATCACTAGGAATTGCTTGTTTGAATGTTGATTACGTATTTGAAATCTTATTAATTATATATTGGAAGTTGCAATGTGGTCTTAATGATAGGTTGGAGAATGTATAAAAAAATTTGGAAGTAAAATTTAGATATTTTGATCACGAACAAGTAATTATACGCCACGTGGATGATTCAATAAATACAGAACATCTCTTAAGGTGTGCAATTATAAAAATTCAAGATGAATTGATGTTTTGATGTTGTGTGTGCATATATACGGCGAAGGCAGATATTTCATGTGCTAGAACAACGTTTTCAATGCTTTTTTACCAATTATACGTTGTGTTAACATTTCTATATTACAAGCGTTTCACTTTGATGTTAATTTAATACAAAATAAGGAAGATCTTGATAACAGCATTAGTTGCTACTTCAAATCATGAACCTGTAGAGATTTATTAAGAATGCGCGCTTACAAACAACTTTTTTAAATACCATTATTAACATTCTGCTAAATAAATTTCATTTCATTGAACTAATTTAAAAAGATTTATATATTTCACAAATTTAGAAAACAACTTAATTAAAAACGCAAAAATAAAATACTTTCTTAGGATGACTTTCCCAACATTTTTAAATTATAAAACAAAGAAAATTAAAAACAAAACAGATCTGGTGTAAGGGTCTACACGCCGTACCGGAGACGAGGAGACGCGGGTTCAAATCCCGACATTTAAAAAAATATTTTAATATATAATTTAACTTTAAAGACATAAAAATTACCATTTATTATTTATATAAATAAAATGAGCTTATTTAATACATATGCTGTTTTTAATTTTTACCTTTAACATCGCCTTGCGTATTTTTATTAAAAACTCGACGTAGTTAAATTAAATTATATAACCAGAAGATTATTAATAATTTTGACATATATTTAATTATTATTTTGTTTTACTTTCACACTTACTGAAGAAGTAAATTTTTAAAAGTCGACGTTCTAGGTAAGAATTTCCGCGCCTACCACTGGGTTGAAATGTAATAACTTACTAAAGGTAATTCCCGAGCTCATTAAGTAATAAATTTTAAACGAAAGAAGTTAATTGCATAATTAATTAAAATATACACAGGGTGTTAAAGTAAATTTTGAATAATCGGAAAAATTAAAATTCTCTGGTTTTATTTTTATTTAAAATGTTGTGGTTTTTTTAGATAAAATATTAGTTTATATTTCTAAATTGAATAATTTTTCTTTCTTTTATATAGAATATTCTCAAACTTTTATATCTTTTAAGTGTAAAATATTTTCAAATTTATAAATTTCAAAATTAAGGTTGTTAATGCATTTTTAAATTGGATCATAGGATTTGGTAACGCAAATTGCACTCAAAAGATGAGTTAGTTTGAGGTGTATTTTTTTTCTAATAGAGTAGATAAAATTAAATCCAACAAGGAAAAACCTGTGCCATCAACATCAGAAGGGGGTAAGATTGCAGATTGTGCTATTGCTGATGTTCTCCAACTCCTCCGCCACAACGTAAGATTAAAAATTTTGTTTCATATAAATGTACTTTCTTTAATTTCCATTAAATAAAAATTTAAAATGTTCTTTTTAAATAGAATTTACGTTAATTAGACTAGGGATTATTTCGGACGCGCTCTTATTCGTATGAAGGAGTGGCAGTATGTACAATGTTCAACCTAAAGTCAAAACACGAAGTGGACATTTTCTTTGTTTTATAATATAAACCCTGCAATTAAAATATCAATAAGTAAAACGCCGATATTTAAAACCTCGACACCAAACCAAAATGCGAGACGAAAAAAAACCAAAGATGAATGTAACAAGTTAGGTAGGCTACAAAACTTATTCTAAATAATTTAAAAACTGTTGCTTACCTCAACCCATATTGGATTTTTTTGTTGCGACTACCACGCATATATGGATTAGAGACTATGGCGTTAACAAAAAAAAATTGCAAACAGATTAAGAATTACACAAAGGCCTATGAAACAAATCATAAGCTTAATGATAAAATTACAAAATGAATAATTCCGTAGAAAAACAACAGTCCTAACGAGAAGAACTGCAAACTCGTGGCCCGATAGGACTAAAATAGGTCAATACCAAAGATGACGAACTGGTGCCGCAGAGAAACAAATAGAAGCGTGGGAAAACTACAAACATCAAGAAGTAAGCGGGTCATATATGGCAATAAAAAGCAAGGGGACAGAAAAGCAGTAAAGCATATGAAAGAGGCTTACGTCTTGGAGTGGACAAATACGACTGATAAAGAAGAAGACCACAGTAAAAACCTAAAGTATAGGGTTTGAAGGGGAAAAAACTCATTACCTACAACTACAAGATAAACAAAAAAAATTATCTTGCACAAGGATTATAAGAGAGCTGCCATTTAATGTATAACATTTAATAAATAATAGTTGATAAGCAAAGGAATATCATTGGTAAAAACATGACAAGATAGATGCCGGGGAAAATGTTATCAAATAATTGTTTGTTCATATAAGTACATAGCCTGCAAATATGAATAGTGAAGACGGACCTAACTACGATTATTTTCATAACCATATTCCACTGTTTTTGCGGATATTAGATAATATCTGTTAAAACAGTTAAAACCTTTAGCATCAAAGTAAAGATTTTTTATAAATAATTTTTAAGGATATTTAAGTGTAGAAGTTAGTTTCAATAAAATTTAGAACATTTGTTATTAAAGTAATGGACATTGCTAAAAAAAGAGCACCCTGTATATATTAATAAAGTAAATTAGCAAATTACAACAGAATCATAAACTTTTTTAGTATTTGTAAAGAATGTAAAGGAATTACGTTTTGTGATTATTATTAAATTAATAATTAAAGTCATTGAAATGTAAAAAGTGGCTTCCTGACATACGTCGAGTTCATCTGGAAAAATGTTAATTGTGTAATACGAAGGCTGCCACTTCACATAAGCAGATTTTTTTAAATAAAAAAATGAATACTTCAACTTTTTAGTCACGTAATAACGCTTAAACGAAACATATTTTAAACGAGCCGCGGTATATCATTTTTTTACATGGCACCACACT
Source organism: Gymnusa sp. GC000175 (assembly GCA_030264735.1). Lineage (NCBI taxonomy): Eukaryota > Metazoa > Arthropoda > Insecta > Coleoptera > Staphylinidae > Gymnusa > Gymnusa sp. GC000175. The sequence goes on from JARJDX010104355.1 coordinate 11,704, forward strand.
GAGCAGATATACTGCCGGCATTTAAACCAAAATTTTTTACCCAACTGGAATGTTGCATTTAAATTCAAAAAAGGTCTAGCATTATAACAGGAAAATCAAATACTATTTAAATTTACCTTCAAATACCTTTTTTAGTAATGTTCTTGAAAAAAAAAACTTTTAAGAAACACAAATCATTTGAACAACCAATGATTATATAGAAACAAACAATAGATAAATAGAGAAGTATAAAAAGTGCAAGAGTATCTAAAAAAACAAAAACAAAAGCAGAATTGTGTCGGCATACTTTGGCTCCATTCATTTTATCCTGCAAGCATGGTGAATTTTCAATCCAAGACTTTGACTCAACCTAAATAAATGCTTAATTTATTTCGTAACAAACAAATGCTTAGACATTTCCGTGCAAGAATCTGGATGTGCTCCACTCGTTTCTTCAGCCAAAATGTATTTATCATTCTGATTAAATAGTACAGCGTCTAAATAGTTGCAAAACTTTATAATTTCTCCATAAAATTAACTACGGTGTGCAATTAATATTTATAAAGTAACATAAAAATAGCAAGAGAGTTTCCTCATATAACGATATCGTAAACATAAATTGTGTATAGCAAATAAATTTTATCTGCCCATAATTAACATTTCATTTGGAAATTAATTTTTTTTTTTGAAAAGGTGATAAAACAATCCACACACATTTCTAAAATTTACAGGAAATTGCACAAAATTAATTACTATAAATATCTTTTACTTTACATTTTACAAATTTTTTAATAAGCAACTCAAATGATCCCATCCCTAAATTTTTGAAATAAATTATAAAAATAAAACATTTAAGAACAGTATCCAAGCTCTTAGGGTTAGAGTCTTAACCAGTGGTCTTCAAAATGTGTTCCACGAAGCCTCTTTAAGGGTTCCGCGACTAAAATGTCAAAATTGAAAAAAAAGAAAACAAACAAAAATCTAAACATATAGCAACTGAAAACAAAATGCAAAATTAAAATTTTGATATTTTGTGTACTAGTCATTAAAAAAAACATTTATATACACGGAAAGGGTTACATAATTTATTTTTAATCTAAAGGGTTCCTTGAGTCAACAAAGACCACTGGTTTCAACTAACTAATGAACACATATGTGTCAGTTATCAGATAAATTGTTATATGTGCCGTGCAACTATATTATCACAAAATAATGTTCAAATTTTACCAGAAAAATTGTTATATGCAAACTTTAGTTGTAAAATTCCAGGTAAAAAATTATATTTTAGGTTTAAGTCGCATAAATTAATTTGTTGTTGCTAACGTTTTGCTCACCATTGAAGGAAGCATTAATAAGACTATTAAGTTATATTAAACAACACATTGATAATAAATATTGTATGTATTTATAAAAAAAAAATTTAATTTCTTTTTTATTTTACTCCCAGTTAAAATATTTATGTAAATTACATGCATATATTTTGTAAAACGCAATTAAATTTCAATGTAAAAACAAATATAAGTAAACCTACACAATTGCGCAAATTCATTTCTTAATCGACTGTAATTTATATTTCTTAATTTGGTAAATTCTTTGATATTATTTTTACTCTCCTAAACATTTACGTAATAAAATTTTGAAAGCATAAAATTTTTCGTAATTGAGATTTGATTCTGAATCGTTAACAGTTACTCAAATTTTTCTTAAACATTTGTGGTGGCAGTAATAAAATCAAACGAGCACAAAAATGATTTGATTCCACAAGTGAAGTTTAACGACTTAAATCCAGCAGTTAAAGATGTATAAAATATAAGTTTTTTTACTTTCGGGTTTAAGTCGCGTATGTTTATTGGTTGTTGCCAACGTTTCGCTCGCCATTGCAGGAAGCATTCTCAAGGCGGAAAAGTCCGATGACCGAAAGTAAGAAAACTTACATCGACCTCAGTCGCGAAAGTCTAAATTCTAAATGTATAAAATAGTTTCGACCCAATTTCTAAAAGTCAAATTCTGACTTCAACTCTTTGCTTTATGAAGTGAAACATTTTTTGAGAATGTGATAATGAAATATGGAGGCGAAATGCTGCTGGATCAGGTTTATGTTCCTTGCAACAAAATACTGCATAACAAGGACATACCAACGAAGTGGAAATAAAGTATGCAATACCAATATTCAAGAAGGGATTAAAGTTTGGCTTATCCAACTGCAGAGGAATTACCCTTAAGTACAATATCAAAGCTCCTCCTAAAGATCTTTGAGAAGGAAGTTGTTGCTTCTAGTATATGTCTAGTATAAAACCACGGGGTTCAGGAAAAATAAGTACGCTATTCATGCAATATTCACCATCCGTCAAATAACCGAGAAAGCCATAGAATTCACAAAAGAGCTTTTATGTGCTTTGTCGATCTCATCTAGATGTGAACTGTAATAAGGCAACGAGACAGGTTATGTCCTGTCTTATTTAACACCATAAGGAACGAAATGATTACAGGAGTCAAGAAGGTTAGAAGAGGCTATCTAATGGGGGACGAAGAGATAAAAGTTGTATGCTATGCTAAGGACGCTGTTTTTGATTTCCGAAGATGAAGACAACTTGCAAAGGCTTCTCTACAAAACACAGTACCCAACGATATCTAGGGACACGCGCAGATGTAAGCTCGCCATTTACAACAAAAGCGTTGAATAAGTTATGCACTTCCAAACAAATTGGGGCCAACATAACAAGTAACAGGGACCTAAAAGAAGAAGTGTAAGTCCAAACAACAAAGGCAGCTTTAATATGAGATACTTGAAAAGATGAGGAAGGTAATATGGAAGAATAGATATATGTATGTGGAAAACAAAACTTGAGTAAAACATATGCGATTGAAACCAGATCAGAAAACGCTGCAACAAAACGACTCATAAGAACAGCGATTCTTATGAGAACTTTAAGATCCATGTTATGCCGGTTTTCCACCAAAAGGACAAAACAAAACACATACTCGTGTCGAATAAGACAAAACTGCAACTTTTCGCAAACTTTTTGAAGACTGGCGTGTTTTGCGACAGTTGGAGTTTTGTTTTTCGGGTCCCGCTCGGAAGCGGTAACATCAAAAGGTTTCGACGTGTTTTAAAACTAGAGTCTGTTTAGTAAAACGGTCTGTTGTGTTTTCTATTTTCGCTTTACTAGTCTCAATATGAATTTGTACCAAATTAGTAGGTAAGTAAATAACGTACTTTTTTAATAGATAAGAAAAACAAAACTCGAACAAAATGTAGCCCGCTTGATGGAAACAAGGGTTTTGGTTTTGTTTCAGTTTTGTTTTTGTTTTTCAAGTTCTAAAAAACATAAACTCAACTGTCCGTTTAGTGGAAAACCGGCAGTAGAATGGAACTTATTGGACCACATCAAAGTAAAGTGAGACACCCAAGAGGTGGTCAGGTGGGCCTGAAACAGGAGACGGGAGTAGAAAGATCATGTTGATACGATGGACAACACCAGACTGCAAAAATTTGTCAGAATCAAATAGATCCCCGGGACGACCACTAATACGCTGGTACGAAAAACAGGACGAAAAACAGGACTTAATGGCGATAGAAACGTCCACTAAAACCAATAAATTTAAGCAATTTAATCCCGAAAGTGCGCCAATTTACTTTACTGCAACAATCACTATGAAACATAAATAATCAAAATTAAACATACAAAAAGTTCACATTTATATTGACAAAAACCAAAATAATTTGTTTTGTCTTTACATATTATTTTTCATTTTATGTAATTTTGTTTTTAAATAACTGGATTTTGCTAATTTTTAGTTTCAAAAAAACTAAAAGTATGGTATATGTATATGCAAAAGGAATTTTACGAAAAAAAAGTAGAATCGCAGAACCCAGACAGAAACATCTAAAAATTATCTTGCAATGTTAAAAGCGAAAGTGAACGAACTGCGTATTCTTATTTTATTTTCATCATAGGTAGTTTTAAATAAATAATAAGTAAGCATTGGTAATTGGAGCTAAATATAAATTTATTTAGAACAAATATCCTTTTAGCTTTAACAACAAAAAAATATGAATACCTTGTTAAAACACGATATACTTTTATATGTTGAGTAAGGTTAGTTACTGCTAAGTAAACAAAAATATACATTTCTTGAATAAAGTAAATCTCTTTCCAAGTTCACCTAACCATTTAATTACTATAGAAATGTAATAAAAATTTTATTTTAAATAGGAAGTCTAATTAATTCACTTAAAACACTCCGTGATTTTACACATATATACATAGTATAGTTCATTCACTTTCCTCCACAAAAGCAGTTGAAGTAACCGAGTTGGAAATTAATGCAATTTATGCAAATGTTATAACTTCATCTGGTAGCAAAATGAAATAAAAATTGAATAAACAAGAATTCTTAAACAACACTTTCAAGGAATGTTTTTGTTTTAAACGACTAACTACATCCAACAATGCGTTGATGGAAAATTTAAATTACTTTCTTAGAAAAAATAATTATACTTTACCGTTTGTATTTCTATTAATTAACTACAAGATCTCAAATAAATTTTAGCTATTCGTATGGATTATTCAATTGTTTTCGACAAAGCGGCTTTTCCCTTAACCAATAGACCAATTTTTATAAAATTCATGTAAAAAAAATATTAATTTCCATTTTTCTACTAATAATATCTCAAAAAGCACAGTGGCTCAATTTTGGTTTAAAATATCCCGGATTTAATGCGCGAGCACTGGATTAGCATTTGTCATTGAAAAAAAATGACACTTTAGAACAACTAACTAGTAATGTATTATTAAATTTTTTAATTTTAATTAAATGTTATATTAATCATAATCTTTTTGAGTTTTGCATTTAGGCTTTGTCACTTAAAATAAGATGTGTATGTATTGCCAAAAGAATTATTTATTTATTTTTATACAGTATGAAAGTTGATTTTAATTTGTGAAATTCGTAGATATTATGTAAAGAAGAGTCACCATTTTTATTATAAATGTGTCTTACAATTGTTTCGGCTTGTCAAAGACTTACTGACAATGGTGCAAGCCGAAACTATAAATTTACACGTGCTAACTTAATATTAATAATTATTAAATTATTATTAATTCATTTGTATTTTTCTATTATTAAATTTTCTTTTTCGTACAGTTTATATTTGCTTCTATTTCGGGAAGATATGAATTCTCTTACTCGAAACTTTTAAATACTTCCAAACATTTTGTAATATATAGCAATTACAATTACATTTGTAAATTTTCAATTTAACTAAAAAAATTGTTCAAGGTTTATTTTTTCATTCAAGTACTTCTGTAAAATTAAAAACACATTAAACAAAAATCCTTGAAACTATACATTACTCAAAAATTTAAACAAATTTTATTCAACTTTTATTGCACATGAAAGTTTCCGTCTGTTTTTTTGCAAATTAAAAGAGGATTAGAAACTAAAAGTAATTTCAATAAAAATTAATTAAATTCGCTCGATCAGCATGTCAATAATCAAATCGAACGTCACCTGTTGATTTTTAATAGTAAATTTTATAGCAAGTCATTTCTTTTTAAGTACACATAATTTACCAATACAAGAAATTAAATTCGTTTAAAAAACCGTGGAATGCAAAATATATTAAATGAAGGAAATAAAATATGAAAAAAAGGCATACAAACTATCCGTACATATAATTAAGAGCAATACAAGTCAATGCTGCATTAATATATGAAAAGTCGATTAAATGTGCTGCTACTACAGCATGTGGTCTACTAATAAATTTACACTTAAATGTTGTTAGGTAAAAGAAACTTTCATGCGTAGTTTTATTGTTTTTGTTTTCGATTGCAAAACCAATTTCCGACTATGCATCCAAAAGAGGTAAAAAAAAAAGAAAGAAAAAGGATAAAGAAGAACATGTTACATATCTCGGAGGTTCAGCATGCATCTATACGATTTGATTGGTACAAATTTTTTAAAACTTTCTATTTTCCTGGAGCGGTAGATTGCTTATCATTTTATTGATATTAATTTTACAAATAGCAATTAAATGCTTCTGATTACAAAATAATCTCATAATTTTACTTTAAATATTTTCTGGGATGTATTCATAAGCCACCCCTGGTGGTTATGTAACGCAGGTGCTACTCTTCTCACCAGGAACATGTGCCGAAAAGTTGCACTTTGTTTAAAAATAATCATATTGCTCCTTATTTTGTTCAATAAAATTTAAAAATTAATGAGGTACCCATTAAACTAGATTAACAGATACCTAAATTAGGAAGGAAAGATGTGTACGTGTTCTACAGATGCTTATCAGTCATAAGAAGTTCATAAGTCGACTTTACGGTGAAATCGGGATTGGGAAAAAATATTATAGAGAAAGAATAGGTGCCATAGGATATCAGAGAAGAAGCAGGTGTTGTTACTAATAGCTCATGTCTGTATAAAATATTTAGCCTAATTCAGCTCAACAAAAAGAAGGCTTTGCATGTAAGTAGTTCACAGTTTTAGTTTACAAGTCCAAAGATATAGGCCTTTCTGTTTCATATTCAAAACAACCTTACATATTACTCGGGATATGTAACACAGACAAAATAAAGACACATACAGTACCCCCACGACATGAGCTGCAATCAACGACAAAGTACACTTTTACTTTCATTTACAAAGTAAATTAAAGTATAGTAATCGCGACAATTTTCAAAATCGAGATTTTTGCGGAAATATCCGTTTTCGACCTTTCTCATTCAGAAAAAGTTGATTTCGA
>JARJDX010104366.1:0-22179 GCA_030264735.1 Gymnusa sp. GC000175
CAACTAGCAAAATTATATTATAATAAAGTGCACTTTAAATATCGCGGCTGTCACAAAACCTCAGGTTGTACCAAGATTGCGGCGCTCAATTGGTAACGCACCTAGCGTCGGAAGCCCAATCCAGTGTTATATTCAGATCAGTGGCTAAAACCCATCAACGGACTGGTACTTTTTAAAAAGTTTTTATTTTATTTTTTCCAAATAATTTAAAAAATGTCATTAATAATACCACTACCAAGTTGAATACCAAATTTTTTTAAAAGTGGGTAACTTTCCCTGTGAGCAATTTTCAGTGTGGGTAATTTTCGTGGGAGCAATTATCACTGTGCGTTATTTTCGGTGTGGGGAATATTCTATGTGAGCAGTATTCCGTGTGGGGAGTTTTCGTGTGAGCAACTTTCACTGTGCGTAGTTTTCTGTGCGCAAATTTCGCGTGAGCAACCTGCTTATGCGGAGATATCTGGTCACGTTTGTAAAGATATACACTTTTCGCTGTTAGTCTCTGTTAAAGATGCAAGTTGTTTAGTAAAGTCGTGCCAGTATATATACAACGAAGGATATTGTTGTTTCAGAATTAAATCTTAATGTAATTGCGTAATGATTGGTGAGTGGTGCAAAGATAGTACTAGGAATTATTTCAAAAGAATTTGTTTTATCAATAACTTTAAAAATCTTTCTCTCATGGTGCATCTCCTATCGGAGGTTCGCTGTTATTTCAGCTACCCGGACAGCTGCTTGGAAAAGTTAAATGCTGCTGTAGGTAAACCAGTCCCTTAGCTTTTGAGCCAGATGCTCGGCATCCACCAACCCTTCTTTGTCCAATCATTATGTGGCCCAAGTACTGAACTTTGTTTTTTCTATAAAGTTATTGATTTCAGTTTATTTTATTTTATTTAGTACATAGATATAAGTGATCTTATCTGTGGAGAGGATGCGCCGCATTTTACGGTAGCACCACATTTCAAAAGCCTGCAGTTTGTTCGTGTGGTTCCTCTTGAGAATTCTCCTTCCACTCATTATGTGGCCCAAGTACTGAAGCTTTATCGTTTTTATAAAGTTATTGATTTCAGTTTCTTGCGTTTTATTTAGGACAGCGCTGTCCAACTGGCGGTAGCACCACATTTTAATAACCTGTAGTTTGTTACTACACGAACGTGGTTCTTCTTGAAGCTATCTTTCCACTTATTATGTGGCCCAAGTACTGAAGCTTTATCTTTTTTATAGAGTTATTGGTTTCCATTTTTTTGCATTTTATTTAGGACATCGATATTAGTGATATTATCTGTCCAGGGGATACGCCACATTTTACGATAGCTTTCATTTTTTTATGGGGTTCATCTTGAGAGTCCCTGACTCAACCCCATACAAAAGATTGGATAACACATAACAGCGTAGCATCCTTATCCGAAGTCATAAGTTACTACTATCTAGTAAATAGGTTCTTTATTTTTATAAATACTGATCTAGCTGATTCTATTTCTGTTCTTATTTCCTTTGTATGATCCCATGATTCCTTTATCCAAGTTCCTAAATATATAGTAAGTATAAGGGTTTTCTATGAGGGTATTTATGGTCTGATATATTTGGTTCTGTGGTGTATTTCTTATTACCATTACTTTAGTTGTCTTAAAATTTATTCTACATTACACCAATCGTTGGATTTCTTCATAAGATGTTGCAGAAGAAGAAGAAGTTAATAGGACAGTATCATCCGCATATCTCATGTTGTTAATCCCTTGTCCATTTAGAATTATTTTTGCTGATTCTTCTTCAAAGATTTTATTGAATACTTCTTCACTATAAAGAATAAATAGTAGTGGCGATAGAATGCATCCCTGCCTTATTTCACGGCAGATCTTCTGTAGGCTGGTTTTCAACTATTGTATTAGCATCCATTTGGCCCCAATTTAGGATAGTGATTATTCTAATATTTTCCACGTCAATACCTCCACTAACAAGTAGCTGAAGCAACTTATCGTGCTTTACCCTATTAAAAGCCTTTTAAAAAACAATGTAACATGCAAAAACATCCTGATTCATATCCAGAAAATGCAGGACCAAAGGGCGCTTTTCTAGTTCCGAGTCCTTCGCGAAATCCAAACTGTGTATTTTCTATATCTTGTTCGGGTTTTCTATATATCCTTTTATGTACAATTTTTAAAAACACTTTAATGTGTGACTCATAAGTAGTAATTCGATATTCTGAGCATTCTCTTGGATTTGTGTTCTTTGATATGAATTCAAAGGTAAACTTGTGCCACACTTTAGGAATTTTCCCTTTTTTGTAGATTTAAGGAGAGTATTAATTACGACATCGTCAAAGAGTTTAATAAGCTCCACATTTTGTTGGAGCCCACAGCTCTCTCAGCTTTCATGGTCTTCAATCTTCTTCTTCGTTTGGTTCTAAAACCCTTTGCGGCTTTTGGCCTCCCGCACAACCTCTCCCCATCTAATGGTCTCCAATGTGTTCTCTATTTCTGTTTTTAATATTTTAAGCCGGGTTCTTTCGTCATCAAAGAGTTTCAACAGGTAAACTTTCCATCCTTTCAGTTTATCCTTCACGTCAGTTATTATGTGACCATCTGCGTACTTGATTTAAAAATATATAAAACAATTAAATCCGGTACTTAGTGACTATTAGATTAATACGTTGGTTGTCATGGAGAGACACATTTTAAATTATTTGCCACCACATTTTTATAAAGTTCTTTTCCTTTGGTGCTATTTATGTTAGATCCCCCAATATCCTGTTGGCATTGGAGTCTTATTCAGTATTAAATCCGTTACCAAGTTGTTTAAAGAACCCATCATATTGTTCTCGTTTGTTGTTTTGTTTTGGAAGGCAGTTCACTGCAGACGTGGTTTATATTTTTAGCTTTGTATTTGTTCAAAGAAATTTATTTCGTAGAGTTTAATGTGTTTCTTTATGAATATGCCTGAAGGGAAAGCAGACATGGTGTTAAAAGATTACATTTGCGCATATTGAATTATCTTGAGCACACTTTTATGGTTGTGAAAGTGACATTTTGATATTAATGGCAATCTCTTAATTTACGGTTTCTTTTGTGTAATTATAGGTATGCTCAATTTATTTTAGTATATCTTACTTGCTTCATTAATAATAAATATTATTGAACAAAAGCAAAAAGTAATTAAGAATTTTACTGTTGAAATTTTACAGCTATTTTAATTATATTCTTAATATTTTCATAGCTACTTAATAAATTATTAATTAAAAAAAAATACCCTCACCCTGACGGGATTTTAATCCGCTGCTATACGAGGCAGCCCTATGGATGGTTTCTATCGTCTATGCGTTGTTCTTTTTTTAAGGAAATATTTTTATCTAATCTCTTAGGAGTTCTTTGAAGACATCCCAGTCAGTGTTTTTGCTTGCCAGGGTCGTTGTTTTTTTAGTGTTGAACTTTGTACATTGGTATCAAGGATGACCAAGAATGGCGAGTGGTTAGAGGTTTTAACTAGATTTGATTTTACGTAGTTGCGGGAAATGCACTTGACAATAAAGAGACGATGACATCTAGAATTTGTTCCTATCTGAAAGTCAGTATGTGGGCTGGTATGAAAAAAGTTGTTGCAGATTTTCATTTTCCATTTGCCTTGTATAGCTATTCCAAAGCCTTAGTATTGGTGCTTTGCACTAAAATTGCCTCCAGCAATGAACCGATGCCCACCATTAAATTATATTAAAAACTCTAATGTTGGATAATACCAATAAGCTAAATCCAATAAAATTGGTAAAATATTTCACAAATAATTAACATTACTTTTTAATTTTTACAGGTTGGTTGCTGCTTTTATTGGTAACTTCTTTCTAACTAGCTGTGGACTTATTATGTAAATTATTGATGATGGTGAGTGTTATATATTTTTATATTACTTAAAAACGTACTTCAATCTTGAATTAGTTTTATACACATTTATGCTATAAAATTAACCCAAATACCCAATTTCTACGTCCAGCAATTTAATTTTAAATAAATCCTTTTACATACCAACTAATGTAAAAGCGAACATCGTAAATTTTCTTTTTATACAGCAAAGAAAGAGCCATTCTAATGGCAATTAAAATATACAACGAGATACCCAGAAAGGTGATAAAACACAGACCAACTTCCAGAGTTATAACCTAGACTAGAGAGTACTTTGCTGCAAATCAATTTTCTATACACGACGATTTCTGACTGAAGTAACACAAGAGCACATCATAAATTTCAAATCGCATTTGATTTTTGAACGCAGAAACATCTGCAAGACATTTATTTTTGATATATCTTTTCATATTTTTCTTTGAATTGATGAAACAAGCTTTCCTACCAATGTACAAAATTTAATTTGATTTTGTGCAAAATATTGATGAGTTTTATTTCATTTTGTATTTCGTAATATTTTATAAACTTTATTACTTGTTTAATGACAAATTTGGTGTATTGGTGAATTTTGTAACTGTTAAAGCTAATAATTTATATTAAGCTATTAACATGTTTAACTTGTATGATTTTAAATTATCGTTGATGATTTAAAATAGATAAATTTTATTTAGGGGTGTTAAGTGGTTGGGGCAATATTTTATTTTAATAATATTACAGGTTTGGCTAAATTTTTGGTATCTTTCGTCAACTTTTATTTCTCCAGCTTCTTCTTGATTGCTTACATATTTATATTTTTGTTTGAATGTGTTAAAGTGGTAATACCCATTCTTTATAGCTTTAAAGCTAGTCTGCTAATCTGGTTGGCCACTGAACAGGAGTATTTGTCGTTATTAAATTATTATTAAAACAGATATTTAAATAAATAATAATATTTCTAGCATTATGCAAGAAGCTTTACTTGAAGCGCTCTAGAGCTAAGGCAAATCACCACGAGCCGAGGCGAGCGGCCCCAGTACACACACACTCGTCTTCGCCATGGCTCGGCGTTGCAGGTATGAGTTGGAAGCATACTGTAAACTGTAAATTAAGAAATAAATGCTTTAGGGGCACGAAACTGAGTTAGAGCTATTTTATTTTATTTACAGCGGCTTGAAAAAGCGTAGCAAGCGACATTAAAAACCATGTTCTTAATTTCTTTAACCATTATTTATCTTATTCTTCTGTCTATACATTCTTCTACTTTTCCCGCTCTTTTCTTTGAAGTATTAATTGTAACAATGGATATCGATCTTTATTTCATAAAATATGTCCAAAATATTGAGTTTCGGAATTGTATTGTTGCTATTGGCTCTTCGTCTTTATTTATTTTTTGTAAGATATCCTCAGGTGTGACATTATTTACCCAGAATATTTCTAATATTCGCCATACTTTCAATGTTTTTTATACTTAGATACTGGTTTTTAATTATCATTTTCATATAATTAATAATACCGTACGCTTTTTCCATGCATATTTTAATTTCCTGTGACTGATCCCATTGATCATTGATATTGGCCCCAAGGTATGTTGGCAGCCTTAAATGGTAAATTTTCTACTGACCGTAAGTTTTATATTTTCTGTACCTAGGCCATGTTCCTGGCTATTCTTTACTATTTTGTCCATTAGTGTTTGTATATCTTGCAGCAAATCCGCGAAAATCACAGTCATCAGCATATCTAATGTTGTCTCCATTTCCAAGATTTCTTTCTTTCAAACATTCTGAGGTAGACTGAGTCTAATAAGGATTCATAATAATTCTGCCGTCAATTACTGCATTTTTAAGTTTTCATTATTGGCTGTTATATCCAATCGAATGCTTTTTAGTCAATAAAAAAGCATAAATGTTTTTATCGATGTCTCTTAGTCGTTGAAAGAGTACTTGGTTATTGAAAAGAGCTTCGCGGGTGCCTAATGTGTTTCTAAAACAAAATTGGGTTTTTGAAATAGTTTCTTCTCATTTACTATATGTTATGTTGCGTATAATTTTAAGAAATAATTTTAATGGTTGTTTCATCATGCTTATTTTCCTGTAGTCTGCACAAGTTTTGGCGTTAGATTTCCGATATTAGCCATTCGTTAAGGGTGTTTACCCTGTCGTTTTAAGTTATCCTCCTATGGGATTTAAAAAAAATTCTGTCTCTGTGTTATCCGCTCTTTGGGCATTTTCTTTTTTCATTCCTCTTTTTGATTCCTTTGTTATCCATTAAAATACTTGGTCCCGTTTCATCATATATCTGTGGTGATCTTGTGCGGTTGCCATGAAGCAGTTGTTATTTTTCCACTTGTTTGTATTTCCTTTTTATGGATTAATACTTTGTTCGTTTTATCTGTTTGTAAGCTTGTTTCGGTTTGCATTTTTCTATCATCTCTCTGATTTTCCCATGGTCATTGAAAGTGTCATATCATCTGGTCTTAGGGGTTTGTATTTGATGTTGTGCCCTATTTTATTTATTTTTGGATGGTTTCCCCAATTCTGTCATTCATTGTAAATGCCAGTTGTTTATCTCTTATTAACGAATCTTTTAGTTTTTTTTAGGTCATATTTATTTGTCTTCTGGTTCTCATTTTTTCTTAAAAATATAATCTGGATACTCCTACAGTGGCACATGATCAGTTAGTGTCTTCACTGGTACACAGCTATTTCAGTTTAGTTTATTTACAAGTATAAAATGGACCTTGTCCTTGGGTGATTTCCATGTACAGAGTCTTCTTTTAGTCATATTTTGAATTCGTGGCCATAAAGTTTTATTCGTTTATAAATATACTTAGTTAGTTTTCCTTTATCATTTCTATCTCCAAGACCTAGACCATGACGTCCGTTGTAATCTTCCTCTCGTCCCCTTCCTATTCTAGAGTCGAACTCACCTATTACCATTGAGATGTATCTTTTGAAATATCAATAATTTGAGAGTAAAAGTCTCTTATTTCAGTGTCTGTATATTTTGTTGTTAATGCAATATTCATAGTTTTGGGTGTTGCTCCAGTTTTCAGTATCATTGATGCGTTTTGGAATTGGAACAAAATTTAACGTTTTTGACCATTGCTTTTTGCACTATTATTCCCACTCCGTTGCAGTATTCGTCGTTTGTCTTTCTCGAATGGTATTCTTGGTAATTATTGACAAAGCATTGGAATGAGCCTGGTCACCTTAATTTTTATTTTTATTTTTCATCTTCATTCTCTTTCTTGAATGTCATTGTTATTGTTCGCGCTTGTGACATTGTTTTTTCGTTCCAAGTGCAGATTCATAATTTTGTTTCAATGATAACTTGCTTGTTTGGCGATGTTTACATTCGTCGTCTCCCGACATCCGACTGGGAGACTTAGGTTTTGAAGTAATTATAGTCTTACATACGATCTAGAAACTAGAAAATTATAGCCACCGATATAAGTATTGTCCGCTTTTAACTACCTGGAGGTGCAGGTTGGCGGTTTTCTTTGATCGAAGTTAAGACCATTTCGTAACTGCTCCAGAGCTTTGGAATAAATACATGGAAGCGAAACGTTGTCAAGCAGGAATAAATTTATTATATTCAAGTCATGGAAGCTTACAAGTTAAATTAAAAGTTATTTTTGTATACAAGTATACTTTGTATAAAAAAGTGTCAATAAATATGATAACAATAAATTATTTTATCAGAGTAAATAAAAATTTATGTGAAAATATCATATGGCAAGATCAATAAATAACCAAGTCACGTGAAACCAAAATAAAAAATATACTACCCCATTACGTGCTTCCTCATGTGCTCTACAGGAATGGATGTACAACGTACATGCTCTTTTCACTACAACTGCCATATCATATTCATAGCAATATGCAAAATGAGTATAAAAAATGGCAGCGAATAAAACGCAAAGAAAAGATGAATTTCTCGTATCTCGCCGAGCTTTATTCCTGTATTGGGCTTTTTTTAAGCATCGATAATGTTCCATAAATCGCTCAAGAGATAGTCCACAGCGCTCCGGCGTTTTAAGCATTATAACAACGGTAATTATGTCTTGGGTTGAGCACTCGTTATATTAATAATAATGAAATGTGAAAAGGTTTTCCTGCATTTTGAATGCAATTTGTAATATTTTTATTAGTGCATTACTATTTTTATTTTATTAAGCTAGCAATTATTTATAATTTTTATGTGGTAATTTGTGTTAATTAATTTATATTAATAGTTTCATTTATTAATTTAAAAGAAATATATAAATTGATGACCAACGGTATATGTTTGCACTTTATGGATAATCACATACATTTCAATTAATTCCAATTAAAAACGTGCAGTTAAGTTTCATATCAAGTTTTTATTTTGCATTTATTAGAGGCGATATTTTGTGAACTTTAATATCCTTTTTACTTATTTGGATAATTAATATAAAAGACCATATGACAATTAAGAGAAATGCAATAAAAGGAAGAATGTCCTTAGTATTATGGCACGTAGAATTTTTTTATTTTTTTCGTTATTGTACTTAGAAAGTTCTTAATTTGAATAATAGTAATATGCAAAAGCAATTGTTAATTTTATTAGAATTCATTATTAGTACACAAAATCAACGTATTTCCGATATCTAGTTGTACCAGGAACACAATTGAAAGTACCATTAGGTACACGCTTTTTATTATACCCATAGGAGAACATATTAGTTTCCTTGTTTATAGTAATATCACAATTATTAACAAAAAAGATTTAATGTTGTTGCTTCCACCTGAAGCAATGGTCTCTTCCAACATGCAGATAAGAACAATTAGGTTTCCCTCAGATTCCTAAGTTGTAAGAACCAAATTGTTAACTATGACACATATTTTTCTAGGTCAATAAAGGTGTAAATAAAGTATTTTTAAGATCCACAGAAATCGTAAGTATCGTTTTGCAATGAGCTGCTATTTTTATCTTAACGTAGATACAAGAAAGCTTTCTGGCATTTCCGGAGATGCTTTTCATTTCCAAGTTAAATTGTAGCAGGTGCGGCATGTGTCAATCCTAAGTTTAGGTCTATAAAAAGAAGCTTTCGGAAATTCTCTTAAAATGACTTTAATCCACGGGTGGTAATTAACAGTAGTTTTGGTATTTTTTCTTTCAATTTGGAAAAATTAAATTATACGGCCTTTTAGTCATTAAGTAATTAGATTAAAAAACTTAATGATTTAGCTATTATTCAACACGTTTATCTGTGAATACAGGTCACTTTTCTTTTAGTTTGCTCTGAAGAGTCTACAATATTTACTAACTTATAGCGAAAATATTTTGAAATATGGCTTTTCATGCACTAAAAACTTGTTCCTTTAGTACTGGATAGTCATTAGTACTGGATAATTGTAGGGAACAATTAGGATACCATAAAACAACAAGTAAAAATAATATTTTCTAAAAATGGCACTTGAAACCTTTGGAATTTTCACTATATAGAGTTCTATCCCCAGATACTTAAAGACTTAAACGACATTGCCCTCTCTTTTGTGTGGTTGTCGATGCCTAATTTACATTCCGCTGGTTCTTTTGCTATGACCACACAATTTGATTTTTGTTGATTTTGGGGAATTTTATTCATCGGCTTTGGTTTTGAATGTACATAACAATCTTTGTTTTCCTTGACACTAGCAATTATGAAAGCATCATCTGCTTTTCTGTTCTAAGCTTATATCAACTTTTTGTTTATGATTATTTTTTCTATAAAACTAAACATAACTGGATCTTGGCAAAGTTTCGGGCAGGATCTCTTTCATGTAAACATTTCTTCTTTCCAGTTGGTGTTTAGGTCTTTTACTGTGTGTACATTTCTCGGACTTTCTTCTTTTTTGTTATTGTCACGTTCACAGGAGCCAGCAAGAGTTGGTTATGTGATGGCTTGTGACTTAGCGATGGCCAAGTTCCATTAGGGATCAAAAGAGGTGAATGAAATTGCAAACAGAATAGATTTATATTCACTTACATAATAAGGTTTATTAAATCCATGTGTCGTAGCATAACTTAACATTACAAACTGAATTTTCAATTTTCAATAATTGTCACCAAGCGGTTGCCGTGACTGTCTGTTTCTTAATGATAATATTTTTTACAAAACTAAAAACTGCTCAACTATGTTTTGCTGATAATGCATGGAATATCCTCAATCCTGGGACCAATACCAAAAATGTCCCTAGTTGCTAAATACGAGATGCCCATGCATTAGCCTGTAAACGCGCGTGGTGATGATGGCACCAGAGAAATTAGAGTAGCTACATCCGCGGTCTCAGTTACGTGAGAAATTGACTTTACAAGAAATGCTGACTTTTAAAATAAAAAAATATTCAAATTACTAAAACATAAAATAATTCGTTTCCACAAAATTTTCATACGTGACATAATGTTAGCCTAACATAATCAATAGCCCACACCAGGCCAAAGAAACAAATAGTGGTATGCTTCAATTAAATTTTAATTAATAGTCGGTTGAGGATTAGTTTTTTCTGAAAGCTTGCCTTTCTTTGCTTATGTGTATCTCTTTATTTATTTCATATATAACTAACCAGTGCCTTTGGGAAAGAAATTTTCCTTTAATTTGCGGTGTTCTTCTTTATCTTCTTCCGTGTAGGACATACTTGTTTTTTTTTTAAATGGTCGCCTCTCGGAAAGTTTTAGTTAAGTATTAGTGCAAACAATTTGGCGTCGCTTACCTTGCGGCATATTATCCTTATGCAGCAACCGCTCTTTGGTTTCATTTTTATAAGCGTTATATTCTATATGTAATTTTTTTATAAATGTTCAGCATATTGTACTGTTCGGACTAGGTTATTAAGCACACCCTTGCTCAATGTTTTGCTTATGCTTGTTATTAAGGTTCTAACTTCGCTGGTTCTAAACTTTAGTTTTGTTTTTTGTATCTGTTCTGGTTTTTGCAATATGTGTTAGGACTGTTCTTACAACACATTTGTAGACCTTGACCTTACTTTCTGTAGACAAATATAAGTTTGACTAGGTTAGTTCCATCACTTCGTCCAAAGCGGCAGTAGCTCCCTTTACTACTTCTTGCTGTAATTCTCGATAAGTGACATCTGGTTATTTCGATGTCCAGATATTTAAAGTGCATGCTATAATGGCTATTTCCCCATTCTAAAGTTTGCATCGCAATGGTAGGACATCTTTGTTAGCTGGATGGTTATTTGCATGTTTACTGCAACAGTCTCTGGAGATCTTCTTTACTGGCCATAAAAACAATATTAATCGCATAGCGAGCTGTGTCATATTTGTTGTTGCCCCATTCTGTATACATTTAGTGTTTTAACACTTCCGACAATATTATGCAAAAGTAGATTAAAAAAAATTGGTTTTAGTGAGTCTCCTTGTAATATACCAGCTAAGTACTGGTATACCACAAGGAGACTTCGTCTGTTTTAAGGTTGGTGGTCGGAATACAGTAGATGTGGATTATAAAGTTTATTAGCAACAAGGGTACACTTTTGTAAAAAATATAAATATCAAATTTACAGAAATGTAATACCTACGAAATATATTCATAGTGCTTCATATTCATGCCTTTTTAAATATTTGGCGTATTGTAAAGACGATGGGTGACGGATCTGTTTTTTCTGAATCCTAATTTTTTTTTTCTTTTTTGCAATTCCTTTTGTTTTTTATCGGTTCATAGCTCAGTTTATCAAGAATTGCCTTCGTTTTAAAACTTCATTTTAAAACTGATTTGAGAAGTTTAATATCTCTAGAGTTGTTCTGATTTTGTTTGTCGCATTTTTTAAAAATTGGTAGAAAAAGATATTGTTGATAAGTAAAATATTTTGGCACCGAAATTCGACTAGTCATTGTCAAAACCAGAGAAGGTTTTAGCCATGAAACCCCACGCTAAGAGGTTGATTGTTAAGTTGGAGCAGTGTTCAGCATTTAAATAAATATTTTTAATGCTGTGGGGCGCAAACTTACGATCTTGCACTTAGCAGCCGAATGGCTTCACCGCTGAGCTACACTGCCACACTGGATGCAGTCGACCAGTAGATCACTACAATTATTTTTGGCTTTTTGTTGAACTTTTGTTTTATTCCTTGTTCTTTTTTGGAATTTTAAATGATCCAAAAGGAATCTAGGGTAATTTACTGGTATCACATCCAGTTCATGTTGTTGGTGTTCTTAAAAGTTTTTCTTCGTAATGATATATCACAAACACCAAAGATGTGCAATTTTTTATTGCATTGAGGTAACTTCTAGTATTCTCCCATTTACATACACCATTCTCGTTGGATGCTTGCAGCTTTTTTTAAATAAGTGGTTCGACTTTTATAATTTTCCCACCGAATGTATAACAACTTTTCGTTGTTTACATTGGTTGCGCTCAACTGCTTAAAAGAGATTTGAAGCAATGATGATATTGTGCAATAGTAATAATGATGCTGCATTAAATAAATGACAATCTTAATTAAAAGTAACAAACATGTTGCATTAAATGGATAAAAAAATTAATTACATTGCTTACTGATTACACTTGGGGTTTACTAATTTCAATGGATCTTTTGGGGTTTGTTCTGGCCAGCCCAGACTTAATTCTCCAAATCCCTATATCTCGAGGTGTTGCTCCCGATGAGTAAATAGGGTAGTATGGTTATATTGTAATGGTTCTCGAGGGTCAACGTGGTTTGCCAGCCTTTTTGCACTTTAGTCCCAGAAGTTATATGTAAAAATAAAACTAGTCATAAAAATCATAAATTTGTCTACGTGAAAACCTTACCCCTGTGGCGATATAAATCTTGAGTCTTCTCACAAGACGCCTGCAGCCAGGGATAATAGCAATTGTACCAAAAATCGAACGTCGATGGAGTTACACCCGTCATGTATTTAAAGTTTAAAAATTATATAGAGAAAATGGCATGAGTAAAATCATGAATTCAATAGAATCCTGCAAAGGTTTTTACAATTAAAAAATAATAGGAAAGATTTAACATTACATTACATTTATGACATGTTTTGCACAAGCACTAATACGAGTAATACGAAGACGTTTACGACTTTCACCCTCAAATTAAAAATTTGAATAAATCAACTGGAACGACAAAATTTCGTTACAAATTTTAGTAGATGGTCACCCCGCATTGCTTTCAGCCTTTGCCCTTCTTTTCTATTTCTGTCGGTTGCTCTTTCTAAAAATTCTTGTACAACTTTCTGGTCCTGTTATTTGCTTGAACCAACCTTGTACAAAATACCTAATCCTAAAGTGGGTTCTTTTTCCCATTCTTTGCCACTGCTTATAGGTATCTTTTCCAGTAGTTTTTACAATATATTTTAGAATGTTCATAGAAAAATTATTAATTTCGTTTTCTTTGTTAACTAATATCCGTTTCCGCTAAGGAATGTCTTAAATACAATTTTCAATTACAGTTTTAAAATAATTTGTTTTTCACAATTTCCCGAGTATCCAGTTTATCGCATTTTAACTCATTTCATTGGTCTCACTTTCATTTTATTGGACATAATTTATTTATAGCGTTTTAAATGAAATTCATAAATTTTAAACGGGAAATGTGGCGATCAATAGTTGACCAAATGACACTTTCCCATTTCTGAATGCATGAGAAAGTAAAAGTTTATAAAGCAAGCACATGTTTTGATGTAACGATATAACGATTGAATGCATTAATTAAAAACTGCAGTGGAATCAAGATGTAATGAGACTTTTAATGATAAATTGCAATAATCAACTTTTCTCATGGCATTATTACTGCAATAACCGTAACTCAACTTCCTACAGGAACAAAAAATCCAATACTCACAGAGAATTAATATTTTGCTCTACAGTTATATTGCAATAATAACTCTACTCTGCGCAAATGTGCGAGCAACTGTTGGCGTAATATGACAAAGAAAGAAATGTTTTGTTAAACAATTGAATATCGGGTCAAGCATAAAACAGAATAAAGTGTTTAATTATATCACTATAAATTGAGCCACGCTCCAATTCCTGAATGATGAATACAGTGTCAAAGGCGTTTAGAATTTTGTGGAAAAAATACTCACGTAAAGGAGAACCACGCATATTGTGTGCAATGTTACGTAAACGAGAGAGCCAAACAAAAGCTATCATCCTGGCATATAATGCGATAATTATAATTTTACAATTACTCCGTGAATGTACAGGTTGGGCCTTTTCAGGATTTATTTTTCAGACTACACCTTATTTTTAGATCGCAGGAGTGTTTTAAAATAATTATTTTCATTAATTTTATTCACAGTTGAAGAGACTATTAATGCAGCAAATAAAATTGAGAAATGTTAAGTTTTTATACTTTTCTACATTCTAGCTATTATTTTCATGAATTTGAGCATAGTAATTAAATTTGTTACTTCTTTAATGAAAAAAAATAATGATTGTTCTTCTTCTTCTTTTTTTATTTTAGGACTTATTCCTGTTCTTTCTGCATTTGCAGTTTGGTGAGTTTGTAGTATTATTTTGAAGGATGTTGTTATTTCCTCCAATACTTTTGGTCCTTTATATTTGACCGTTTCATTAGATATTAAATTGATCTTTGGTGATTTTCTGTTTTTTAGTGGCAGTATTACTGCTATTATATCTTCCAGAGTTATATCTTTCATGCGCAGACATTCCACTGTCATGATCCGATCTCGCTCTTCTTCGGCAAAGCTACCTTCTTCTGCTAAGAATAACTTTACTAGCAAAAATACGTAGATTATGATTAAAGATAATTTTTTTCCACTTCGCAAGTACGATCTCTTCGATATCAGATGGATTTAGGATAGATTCATTTTTTTCACATTGCATTAATAACTTAACGCGTTTTGTGCATTTTTTTTTAAAAATGTTAAAAATTCATACTTTTTTTATGGATTATTCGGCCGTAAGAAAAAAAATTGTAACTAATAGACATATATTGTTTGGACTTTGGAGTTTTGAATATGGTTGATAAGTTTTCGTGACGAGTATTGTATTATTTCAGTAAAAAAATGCGACAAATATTGCATTTAATAAATTAGGTGCTGTAGTATATATAGGTTCCACTGTATGTCTTAAAAACTACGATTTTGTACAGTTTTTGGTAAAAAATATGCTAAGATTTGGCTAACCCTCGCAGCTTTTTTTTGAAAGAATATGATGAATATTGAAATCCACTGTATATCTAAAAATATATTTAAATGTTTAAAAAAATATATACATAGTTACCTAAAAATTATAATTTTGTCCCAAAAAAACTTAGGTTTTGTTTTAGTCCTTTTGGAAAAACTTTTACGGCTTTTTTTAAATATTAAAAAAAATCTTGTTTGATTAGTTTTTTTTATATCAAAAAAATCGGTTTCCTTGAAGGTAAATTACAAAGGCACTTAACTTACTACACACATTTTTGTTACTTTCTTGAAATTTATTCAGACGACTTTCTTAAATATTAATAAAACATGAGACCATTAAAATGATAAAAAAGTTTACAACATAATATAAACAAATACATGATATATTTCTCAAAGGAAACCACAAATTTTATGTAAGAGCAATCCGAGTTAAAAACGAGTTGAAATTTAAGGCAATGCAATACAATGACCTGCCAGACTTCAAAGTAGGAAATAATTTCACTTCATTCAGAAGAAGTGCAGATTACATTAATTTATATTATTAGCTGCACGAGAGACAAACATAAGTATATAAATTGTAGAATAAAAAAAATAATAGACGTAAGCATGCGTACACAAATGTTCTTAGAAAAGACAAGAAAGATTACAAATCAACTTTGTAGTTAATAATAAATATATTTTTTGGCGGTGAGAGACTTTTATACTTTTTTAAGTTTTT
The DNA here is from genome assembly GCA_030264735.1 of Gymnusa sp. GC000175. Classification (NCBI taxonomy): domain Eukaryota; kingdom Metazoa; phylum Arthropoda; class Insecta; order Coleoptera; family Staphylinidae; genus Gymnusa; species Gymnusa sp. GC000175. The sequence goes on from JARJDX010104366.1 coordinate 15,709, forward strand.
TGCATTGTCCGAAGGACCATGCTTTTTCTTTCATGGCGGCCAATAGCCTCAGCAGCTGACGCCGCGACAAAAAAAAAATATATTTTTTACTCCCGTCTTTAAAATGTCCCATTTTGCACCCACATGTACGAAGCGTCATTTTACACAACTCATTAGATACAGTTTTGGGCACTTTAAAAATGCTTAAAGTTTCATTAAACACTGCTTAAATTATTTTTTGGCATATCGTGCTAAATCTAGTTGGTGGTTCGATATTTGTCAGTTTCGCATTAAGTTGTATGAAATATTGAAATTGATGTTTGACAAAGAATTTGCTTTTGTTCTTTGGTTATTTTGTCGTAAAAAAGTATGTAACGCGTTTTATAGACACTCGTTTATTAAACATTCGCTGCGCTACGCGTCGCTTGTGTTTGACATAAGACTTGACCAAAGTGGCGTTTATAAAACTAGTTGCATAATACACTATTTTATATAAATGAAATAACCAATTTGCTTAATCAATTTGTAAGTTTTCTTACTATCGGGTCGCGTATTTTTATTTATTTATACCAATAAAAATACGCGACTTAAACCCGAAAGTAAGAAAACTTACATCGACCTCAGTCGCGAAAGTCTAAATTCTAAATTAAATAAAATAAAAACTATTCCACTATTTATAGACTACAAAAGTAGGATTGTACACATCAATAACCTTTAAAATTAAAATAAATAAGTATTTCTTTTAAAAAATATTTAGATTTAAGGGGCAGAGGGGCACACATTTCGTTTAAATTTGTGACCTTGCAGTAGATAAGAAATATATTTTTTTGTTTTTCATCGAGGCGAAGACCGATGCAAAGTAAAATACCCATATCTCCCTTAATTCTCAAACAAATTAAACCCCGTAACAAAAAAAATCTATTTTAATGATACGCAAACGAATTCTAAATTTGTTAAGAAGTTTTAGATATATGTTGCAAATGTTGCAAAAACTGCAAATTTATTAAATATTTTCGACAAAAGTTTGAAAAATGCCCAAAATTCGGCAAATAGCAACTTTTTCGTAATAAATGACCGCAAATTAAAGTGTTTATAGTTGATTTTTACAAACTCATCATTTTTGACTTTTTCAAAGGGCAAAATTTTCATTTTTCCAAGCCTCATATGTCCTTTGTTTTTCAATCAGAACAATTTACTAAACAACTAAATATCTGTTGTTTTTTGAGATATCGCGAAACAGGTGACAAAAATTGGGGAAAACGTTATTTTAAGCGTTTTTTAATGTTCACCATTTTTCATCTAAAGCCAACCCGCGACCCCTAATTTTAATTTTGCGGCCTGCGAGAGTTAACACGATTTTACAAAATATGGGTATGAGCATTCTTTTTTATTTTTAATGTGTTGTATTATAAAACAAATAAATACCATTAGGGTATACATTACTTCTATGCGAGTATTTAGCAAGCCCAAAATATATCTAAATTACATCGATTTCGGAGTAAATTTGCTAAAATTAAACACGCCATATTAGAAAATATGGAAAAATTGTGATATTTTTGGGTTATAAGTTATAAGGGTATCTCATTTTAATCTTACCGGAGGAATATCTCAGAAAATGGACATTAAATAAAAAAATGTTTTAGATAAAAGTTGGAGGGTTTGGAGTGGGACATTAGATTCTGTCAAAAAAATTCCACCTACTACCGCAATTTTACGGATAAAAATACATAACTTTTACTTAACACATTTTTTTGCAATAATCTTAGGAGACGCTGTAATTGCAGGAAATAAATTATCGCAAAAATTGTTTTCCTGTAATTACAGTGCCACTTTTTAATCATCTAGGATTAAAAAGTGTATTTTGGATGAAATTTATGTATTCTTTAGCGCACAAAGTGAATCTTCAAAAAAAGTGGAGGTTGCTTCCTGAAAATTTAAAGTTTTTCCTGGCTACACCTCAAGGGTAGAAACTTTAAATTCAAAACTAAAACCTCCATATCTTATTGCAGAATCAGATAATTCAGAAAAGAATAGATAAATTTTTTTAGTAATACATTTTTGTTATCATCGTAGATGGCGCTGTAATCGCAATTCTTGCGATAATTTTTTCCTGCAATTACAGCGCCACTTACGATAATTATAAAAAAATGTTTCAAGTAAAAGTTCTGTATTTTTATCCGTTCAATCCACATCTGCAAATAAAAATGGGTATTTGTATTTAAGATATCAAAGTTGAGCTTCTTCCCCGCCTTTTGGTGGTTGGGGGTGAAAATATTTGACAAAATTGGATGTCCCCCTCCAAACCACCAAACTTTAATTCAAAACATTTCGTAACTCGATATCTACTTTCCGAGATATTTCTCTGTTAAGATTAAAATGGGACACCCTATATATGTGGATAAAACACATCGCAAATAGGCGACGTTCGGGCAACATAATGGGCATTTACTACGTAATATTTAAAAAAAAAGTGAAAAACTGCATTTTTGTATTCTCGGTGCGGCCTGCAGAATTATTATAGATTTTTAAAGTGGCAAAAAAATCTATTTTAATGCTACGCAGACGAATTTTAAATTTGTTTTTGAGTTATTTTAAAAAAACTGTAAATTTATTAACTATTTTTCACAAAAGTTAGAAATTTAAAAAGAAAAATATTGAAAAATGCCCAGAAACCGGAAAATAGCTATTTTCTCGTACCAAGCGACCCCAAATTAGTGCCTAAAAGTGTGTTTTCAAAAACTCGACATTTTCGGCCATCAAAAAGCAAAATTTTTATTTTTTCAAGCCTCGTATCTCAAGAAATGCGTAAAAAACTATTTTGTGGTAAAATGTGTCAGCTTTAACATGAATTTTAAATATCTTTATTACTTTTCATGATATCGCAAAAAAGCGACTTTCTTTAAATTGCAATTTTGAAAATTACAAAAATAAAAATGTCCTCAATTAAAAAACTGTCTTTATTTTAAAATTTAGACTTTCGCGACTGAGGTCGATGTAAGTTTTTTTACTTCGGGTTTAAGTCACATATTTTTATTGGTTGTTGCCAACGTTTCGCTCGTCATTGCAGTCATCAGACTTTCCGCCTTGAGAATGCTCCCTTAAACCCGAAAGTAAGAAAACTTACAACTGTCTATATTCGTAATCTGCACCCTTACCCTGTGCTCAAAACGTTATGATCAGATTGCTTGACTAATAGTTCCCTTAAACAGAAACACGAATGGTGCATGAAGTCTACTTGTCTGAAGATTTTTAAGTCATCTTTTTGATTATGTAAAATATGTGAACCTCATTCGAGTGTTTAGTTAAAAAAATATTTTTTTGGAATATTATATTAGGCATTCTACTAAACCACGTGAGCATAGTGGAGGTTGTTGGCAGGCAAGTTTTTTGTCAAAACTGGGCATTGAATGTTTTAACGTAGGTGTAAGATACTTGGATAAATTAAAAATTATAGATAAAATTCGATTTCTAAACAAATAAAATTCAGATATGCATACAAACACAATGCCATCAATTTTTTTGTGACCACCTGATAAACTTTTTAAAGATGAAGGCTGTTGTCATCCCATCTGAGAGAAGATGAGAATGGGCAATAGTATGACGAGTAGAGGTTCGTATCTATGATAACGTTATTTTATGATTTTGTTGTAATCGACTGTCACCAAAAATTATTCAATAAGGCAATCCAAGTAAATCACGTGACCAATATGATAGTCATTGGTTAAATTAAAAATTATAGATAAAAATCGATTTTTAGACAAATAAAAAGTCAATTTATCGATACAAACGCAATGTCATCAAATTTTTTGTGATCTGTCAAACCTTTTAAAAATGGAGGCTGTTGGCATCCCCATTTGATAGGAGATTGGAATGCCTTAACAGAATACATGTTTTTAAAGCGTTTATTCCATTTGTTTTTACTATATCATACGATGGTAAATAAAGTATTGAAATCGACAAAAAAACACACCTTAGGGTCCCCTGAACCAGAATTGTCCAAAATTAAAAAATGTCTGTGTGAGTGTGTGGTCAGTTTTTTTGTGGGCAAGGTTTATCAAAAACTTTTAAAAAGATCACCTCAAAAATTCAAATTTAAGCTTTCGTCTATAATCCACCACCTAACCTTTTGGTTAGGTTTTTCGGTTTTTTTAATTTTAAGAACTATCAAGTTTGTGGAAAAAGCAGGGTTCATTTCATTTTATTTGTTTTTATGTGGAAAGGAGTTGGGTATAAAGAGATTTTTTTGGGGTTTGTGGTTCTTTGGGTGTTATTTTCGAAAAGAAACTGACAAAAATTGTAATTTGGTCATAAATTTTTGGGTGGGAATGTTGTACGTTTGATTTTGGTTTGTTTGTATAGGTATGTATTTGTTGGGATTTCTTGGTTGCCTCATTTTTTTTACGAATACTTTTTTTCCATTTAATAAATAAACATGTTTTAAGTTTTTAAGATTAAAATTATAAAGCAGGTTTAAATATAATTTCTATTAAAATATAGAAAGCCAAATTTATTTTATACAAAAATATACTTTTAATTCCCTTTTTACATCGAACTAAACCCTTTGCTGTTTGATAATTCAGCACCAATAATTTATATACCAAGCTTAACGTTAAAGTAGGTTGAAATTGATAAATTTCTGCAAATATTACAAAATAAATATTCTTAACAACGTAAAAATTTATAAATATCAAATAAAATTTCAATCCTTGATATACATAATCACGTTCAGATGAAAGGGCTATTATGAACGCTTTTTCCGCCCCAATAATCTCATATTTTTTTAATACAATAAGCTCATATTGCGATTATTGATTGACACAACAAAATATAAAAAAATGACCTAATTGTTGCCGCAATGTTTTTTTTACCATAAAAAAATACATTCTTGTGAATTGTGTTTTTCTTTTTGGTGTTAAATCGATTAAAGAAAACTTTCCTTCTCACGCGCGTATATAGAAGAAATTTTATTATAGAGGGTTATAAAACGGAGCATTGAAAAAAAGCTAGTTAAAGTAACAATCAGTACACCCTTTTTTAACTCACGTCATAATTTATTATATAAACCATCCATATAGGGTAGGTTGGATTTATTATATTTCACCTGCAGAATGGTAAAAAATTTACTACGGGACGTAAACATAAATGGGAGATTGAGATTACAATTTGAAGCAATAAAATGAACATTTTATGATTGTGTGTGCTGTAAGTGTCAACCCTTTTTCATTCTTTGCAAACGCAAACCGCAAATCTACTCAAACATAAATTTCACTACTGAATATAAACTGTTGCAAATTTTTGCTAATCAAATCTTTTATTTAAACAACTTCCAATTAATAGGTAAGAGCTTCTAAAAATAAAGTTTTTCTTTTGAAACAACTTGGAGATTGTTTGGCACTTTTAATCCTGATGAAGAAGTTTGCAAAAGGATCCTTTCAAGCATTATCTAATTCTTAGAATACACTTTAGGACTCAAATATTTGTGAAACTTAGGACGTAAAGCACGTGCAATGGTGTATAATTATAACAGTAAGTATACATAATAATGGAATACAAACCGGATGATGAAAGTTGTGATAAAAATAAGTACTGCAACACCTACATATGATATGTTATAACTGTCATGGGTTGTTGTTATAACTGTAAAAACCCTAGTATTATCTCCCAGAAACAAGAATATAAAATAAACGTAGTAAATAATGAAAATAAACAAAGCCAATAATAAAATTCTAATTTTATTTTAAGTTTGTTTTGTGTACAGTACCTAATATTCATTACTGACGAAAAAGTAAAAGAACGAACTTATTTGATTAGAATAGGTTGGGTTTGGGTCAGGGTTAGGTCACGTTGGGTGTTTGCGAATCCTGTTATTGATTGTAATTTTGTCTTCCTGAATGTCTTCAGTTCATCAATCTAAATGGAAAAAGGAAATTTAATTCAGGCTCAGTGTGTAAAAAACTAATATAAAAGAGAGGACATTTTATGCTTTAAAAGAAATAAATATTTGCAGCACGAAAATTCGTAGAAATCTCCTGGAATACTAAAATAAAAATGGGGGTGCGGTCACCACACGGTTTTCATTTACTATTTTAAAATATATACGTTACTTTTACTATAAACAACTATATTGCATTAATTATCAGCCAATTAGGTTGGCAGTATTTCTCTGCAACTTCACTTGAAATGTAAATTGGCAATAACTTTCATAGTGACATCCGTCACTTTTGACTGATACATAACCTATTTCATTAATTGTCAGCTGATTATAATGACAGTATGTCTCTGCTACTTGCTGGGAATAAATTCAATAAAACGTTCCTTAACAACGAGTAAGGATAAGTTCTTAAAATGTTAAATTTTATAAAAATAATAAGAACAAAAGACACGGATAGATAGACACTTCAAAAACAAGTTTTTCTAAATAAGGGGAGTCGCAAAAATCTCGATATCGAAAATTTTCGCCATTACTACACTTTCTTTACTTCCTAAATAAAA
>JARJDX010104393.1:0-29460 GCA_030264735.1 Gymnusa sp. GC000175
TTTCTCTTCGCTGCTTGCTGTATGTTTCTGGTTAGGTTTTCTATTTCCCTGTCGATGTCCGCCGCGCTTTTTAAGGGTACTCTTAGGTCTATATTATTACTTAGTTCCAATCTGAAGCCATTCCAATCCGTTTTCCAGTTAACTAAGAAAGAGTTAGGTACTTTGTTTATTACTGTTTCGCTAAGTGTCATTACTATTGAGGAATGGTCAGAATTTAAGTCATATCCTTCTTCGACTTTAATGTAATTTGCTGATACTCTTTTGCTTATAAAAAAGTCAAGCAGATCTGGCACTTTATTTATATCTGAAGGCGAATAGGTTGATTTTCCCGTGGAGTGGTGTTCACATCCATATTTTCTTATTGCTTCATTTAGTTCTTTCCCTTTTGTTGTTGTTAGCCTGGAGCCCCAATTTGTATTTTTGGAATTAAAGTCACCAAAGCTTATTAGTAATTTCATATAGTCTTCTTTTTTTAGATTATATCTTGAAGGGCAGTATGCTGCTCCGATTATAATGTTTCTGTTTAGAAGTTTAGAATAAAACAGGAAGTAGCGTACTCGATTCATAAATTGATCAAAGCAGGGTTACCACAAGGAGTATACTCGCTTCCGTCTGGTATCTTGTGTTTGCCTATGATATCCGAAAATGTGTTATTATGTGTACAAGTTATTGCTCTTTATCAGTGTACAATAGCAATAAATTAGCCGAGTCAATTAAGCTTTTAATTATCTAACATGTAATTATCACACCAGGTTTCAGCGTATCTCGAAAACCTGGGAACAGCTTTAAAATTTCTTCTTTATTTAATTTGCTTTAAGTCTTTTAGGAAAAAATATATTTTTTATTTTAATTACCCATCAATATAATGTAGGCAAATTAAACAAATAAACTCATTGTCGAAAATCTTAAAACACTAAGTTACAATCGTTTCACTTTTGCTCCTGAAGGATTTCTCGGATGAAAACGTATAAACTATATACATTGTAATCATAAAAAAAGGATATTAGTAGAAATACATCTTTTGTGTAGGTACCCTTTTTGTGGTCAGTAGCAGTAAAGAAACGTTATGTGTCTTCGTTAAAATCTCGTGGTAGTCGATCATTAATAACCATTCAATATTTTTAAATTTGTGCAGAATTTATACGACTGAAATTTTTTTGCAAGAGACAATAAATTAATTTAAAATATCCGTTCTTTTCAAGTAAATGATTTTTTTTTGAAAAATCGACTTTAGCACTTTAATAAAATAATTTATGCAGCTGTTTTTCATGTTTATGAGTGTAATTTAAAGGCGCATTGTTAAAGATATAAATAGTAAGTAGTACGGGGTAGTAGCTGGTAGCAGCACCCCTGCAATCTGTATTTGCACATAATAAGTACAAAGAACCTCTGTTTCCGGACTACGCTGTCATAACGGAAACTCATTTTTTATAATAAGTTATCATTTACTTTGGCAGCAGGGGACATTTTATTTCAATACACTTGGGATCACCCCCAACGCCCTGCTGTAAACTGCAACTCTGTGCTCATTCCGCTTAGCAATTAACAACGCCATCTAATTACAAACAGTTGCGATTATTGCTGCAAATAAAAACATAATTAGAAGTATTTTGTTGCATTACGTTACACAAAATGACGGTTGAATTTGTTTAATAATTTGTTATGTAAAATATGGACGGTGAACCTTCACTAATTGTTATTTTTTTTAGTCGCGTACATATATCACCGTTTGTTATGTGTAATTTGAAATAATTCATTCTTTTCGCCTTTCATTTAAGCCGACCGAATGGTGGGTACTTTTTGACATAAACATAAAAATGCAAATGTTTTACTCCGCTTATTTTTAATGACTTGCAATTGAAAGCATATGGAAAATAAATGGAAGTATCTTATAAGAATTTTGATTTACACCGACGTACAAATAGATCGTAAATAATGTTTAAAAGCTCCGTAAATATATTTTTATTGTATATAATCTAAAACATTTTGTTGATGAATGTGACATCCGATATTGCTCTTTACTATATTAGTACTTCCAACTAAATCTCACAAAGATAATCACCATATATTACACGGAATTATTGCCCATATGTTATCTCACAACTAAAATTTTCTACAATATCAACTTTTAGCAACGCCTTTTTCCATCAAATAAATTCTTAAGTAGCAACAAGCCACGCAAACCTTTTTAAATTCAATCTTCATACCGCTGCAGGAATTTGTTTGTATGCATGCAGGAAATGCGAGGGTATTGCGAGGTCATGAGGTTTTTGATTAATCTGAAGCAAAACCCTTCATCTCTGCTAAAAGCGGAATCCCTCTTCTTACGTTTCTATTATATAGTACATGGGATAATATAGAGTATATAACCTATATACCTACTGACATACATACAATGGCAATGGCAATATCCTGCAGGTTACCATAGTTACGCACAATTATATGCGTTTGCAACTGCACCCTTGCAGCCCTCGAGAATTGCGTACACTCTCATACACAGACCAAACCTACCTCGTCATAACATCTATTATTTACAATAAATTAAATTGTAACACGAGATCAAACCGAAACAATTGATTGTAATTAAATTCATGGATTAATGATGCACTTGCCACCTGCTGCGAGTAGACAATACTTTTTTAGACTACTTCCTTCCCCTAAATTTGATTTATATGGTTAAGAGTATACAACCCCTTTTTGTTTCGTAATAATAGGATGGAGAGCAAGTTATAGGTGAAAGTCGCATTTCGAAATATCGGTTATAAACTTTTTTCTGTTTCTATACTCCATTTATCATCGATGCGTATGGAGATTTAGCACAAAAGCTGCATATGTAGAGTAGAAGCAATCACGCATTTATTGACATAATAGTATTAGGGAGTGTATGTAGAGATGGAGATGTATATAGGGATGCAAGGGATAAAGTTGGGTCGGTGACCTCGTCATGTTTGTTCTCACCTAGTTTCTTGACAAATGACACTCTTCCATCAAACATCTTCATTGCGCGCTCCCTGAAAATATTTTAAATAAAGCGCAAACTCATTTCATATTCAAATGTCTTGTCCCTGAATGATATTTTGACAGGAGCGTTATTTTTCTACATAAGTTGATTCATTTATTATGTCATTTTTATGTTGTGATTGTGCCAGGTATGTTCATTATCGCGGGGCAGTTTGACTGGTTTTGAATAAATTTTGATTTTGACCCTTCCTCAACAGCAAGGGTTAAAGACAATATATCATCCATTGTGTTGGATGCGCACTGCAATTCTTCGACAATGATTTTTCATGACAACTTGCGCAAAACTCTTTAATAGTCTATTGTTTAAAATAAATTTCAATTACCACTCTTCACGCATTTTAAGATTTATAACAACATAAAACATCTCTAATTATATTTGGTAATTATTAATCATCAAATCATTTTTTGACATGTATTAATCTGGATTTTCATTTTGTAATAATCTGTGCGCGCCACCAATGACAGGATGCAATCACTCTTTTTATTATTTGAGGTAGATATTGAAAAACGGACATTGTTATACAACGCCATGGGGCGCTTTATGAGTTGATTGGCCCATACATTACAAACTATAATTGTAATGTTCCATACTAGCAATCAACCTCGAATAATGCATTCAAACATTACAACACACAAATTTATTTAACAAAATCTAATTTTAAAAGATTAAACATTTTTTTGTTTGACCCTACAACAATTTTACCAAAAATAACAATCACATTTTTATTTTACATACAAGGTGGTCTTATGAAATTTTCATTCACATAAGAATTGACATTGACAAGACAATTCAACTAAACGGTATTTCTGCTAGTATAATAGACTCATAGATCTAAAATTTTAGGCTTTATGTTCCTGTCGACTTACAATCAAAGTCTGTCACTATGATTTACATTTTAATTTTAATACATCATTAAAAAATAGGAAATTAGGGAACACCCAAAACTCTTAACCACTAAGGTTTTTGATACAAGAGTTGCAATTTCGATCCATCGGCGATGGACCATTTGTTATTAGGAACAAATAGTCTAAAAATTTCGCGCAAAGGAATTTTACTTTTAAGGATATACCAAAAAAGGTGCCGATAAATTCCTCTATAAAGCTCTTAATCTATGCGCTTCATCTGCCTCTACATTCGCGCTATTGGCAACTATGGATCCAAGATATTTAGGTTGTGTTACTTTTGGCACACGTATTTTATCAGGATAATAGATTGATTTTATATTAATTGATCATGTATTAATGGTATTTTATCAGGATAATAAATTGATTATGTATTAATGGAAAAATTATTGCTTTTTATTGCTAAAGCGACATTCCAGGTGTCGGTTTTTATTCTGTAACCTTGAGTCCCGAATTCTCTAAAGCAATAATCCTTGGGACAGTGTTTATTGTAATTTTTTGGGTGATTTGATAATGAGAACAATGACGTCTGCATACAGAAGATTCTAGGGTAGCGGTTTTTGGATATTTCTAGTAATTAGCTCCATGACAAAATTTAAAAGCAACGGAATGTGCAAAACCTTGGTGCTATCCAAATTTATTTAAAATTCTTGGCTAAAAGATCATATTTTTGTGCAAACATTTCGGTATATATCCTGTATAAGTAGTATTCAGTAGTATTGTGCTCTTAAAGCTTGTGATACTTAATTTTTCGGTACTTGGTCAATGCCTTTTAAGGTTCAATACGGATAAAATGTAAATCTACTTTGTTAAGGACGTGTTTTTTTATTTAGTATTCTAACTGTATGTATCGCATGGTTTATTGATTTTGAAGGTGTAAATCCAAACTGGTTATGTATTATTGACGAGAAAGATGGAATACTTTTGTGTTGTATACAGGTTGACCAGTATATATTGGCATGTGAAAAAATATTTGAAATATTTTATCAAATTTGGATTGTGTCACGGGCGCAAAAATACCTTTTTAGAGACTGTACAGTACATACTTTGTTTTAAGATTGCGCTACCATTCCCACTTTCAAGTGGAGATACTTGTGCGCATCTATAAGTTGTCAGCCAGCCGGACTTGGTCAATCTGTACGTTCACATGTTTACTTGATTCCACTGTAATTGCCACATTGTGTAAGGGCTCCTTTATTGAAGCAATCTAATCGAATTGGTCCCGAAGTTTTCCAAACTTCTGCTGGAATATCGTCAGGACGAAGGGCTTTACAATTTTTTATAATACTTACTTGCAGCCATTTTGTTCATTGAGCTAAATTGCTCTGACCGGTACTTTTACTGATTCTTGGCTTGGCGCTTGACGTTTATAAGTTGTTCATAATATTTACCCTACCTTTTATTTATATCTTCGTTCATTGTTAACAGTCTTTGGTCGTGTTAGTTTTGATGTTTTGTGTTAATCTATTTTGCGTTTGGCTATTTTGAGAATCTCTTCTTTGTCGATTCTGCAATAGAGCTCCTCCCGCGATTTGGCCCTAGTTTGCACAACCGTCTTTTTTATCAAGAATTTGACTTATTTGTATTGGATGCAATCTACTTCTGTTCCGGTTGCTTGCAAGAACTCAAAAACATGCTTTTTATTGAGTTTGCCTAAGCCAATACCTGCTTTGGAAACTTTCAATATTTCACTGGCTCTCTTTTTACATTACTTTTCTAAAGTCGATCACACCTTTTCGGCTTACCTAGGTCTTTTCCATATACTTTTTTAAGATTTTCACATAAGTCTTTAGAAAGGAAATTACTAGATCAAGTTTTTGCCATTTGAGTCGAGTAGTGCAATCTATGGTCATTTTTGCTTTGATAATTTAAAAACGTCGACCAGGATTTTATGCTGGGAGGGGGGTAAGTTTGTAATTCTTCTGGAATTACCTTAGAGTCATTAAAATCTCTTTTTGATTTATAATCGGCTGAAATGAAATCTATTTCTGAGGTTTTCCCCCACTTTTATAGGTAATAAAACTTAATAATATATTTTAAAAGATACTGTTTATTATAGTTAGACCATGGCGGATGCTTTGCACTACCATATCCAAAATCCTTATGTACATTTCTGTACGTATTTTTGGATTTGCCTAGATCAATTTAGGTCGTCTGGTAGCAATTTTGATTCTTCTGGAGGAATATTTTTCATCAGTTCATTCATTTTCTCCTAGAAAGCTTCCTTTTCCGTTTATTTTGCATCTAGCTCTGGGTGCGTATCCACAAATGAAGCTGATTATTCAATTCCAGTTTCACGGTTATCAGACGGTCTTCTTTCGATATTTGCGACTCAGCTCCTAAAGTGGTTGTCAAATATAAGGCCACACCATTTTGTTTGTTGTCTATTCTAGAGAATAGTGCATAGTAGACTACTTCATATTCCCGCCCTAAGTCTCTGGACGATGCACCTTTGAGCTCGTTTCTTGTGTACAGCTTATATTTATGTTTCTCCTTTTCATAGTTTTTGCTAGTTTTTGGATGCAGGTGGCTATCCTAATTTTGAGGAAAGGTTGCAAACATTTATTCAGATCCGTTTTGCCGTAGCTTTGTGGAAACACTTTTCGCATTCACAACATTTTCGTCGCTTACGGGGTACTCTCTGATATTCTTATTCAATGTTGAAAATTTTGTAAAACCCATAATTTGAACCATTTTAAAAACGCATTTAACAGATTTTGGGCCTAATATGGGTTAAAGAAATATACTGTGAAAGTGAATCTGTGACCAAAGCAATTGTGTACAACCTTATGCAAGGGGTTTCCAAGTAAATTAAAAACTTTTAAAGTTACACGCAAAAACTAAAAATATTTCCATACATTTAAAAAAAAACACAATTTTTCAAAAATTTTAAAAACGCTCACATACTTTATAAAAAAAATATGCTAAGCACGACAACGCGTTGGAGCGTTTATTGATTTAGAAGTTCTTGATAAAAATTGCAAATATTCATAAAAAAATATCACCTTTATGGTTTTACCTAATATTTTTTTAAGTACAAAAAAAGTTAAGGGCAGAATAAAACTCATAATTTTCTCAAATTTGTAATCAAGTTTAGAACTTAATTTCTGTTTTTTTTATTAGAACCCTCATTTTCGATATGTTAATTTACAATTTTCAAAACGGACCTAACGTGTCAATCTAAGCTTACTATTGGTCAGAAAAAAATGTTTCAGGCGAAAGTAATTTATTTTATCGATATTTAAATTTATCGTTGTGTACTTGAGTGATTTGTAGCTAAAGCTGATAGTGGTGAGAGGTCCAGTTTGGAAGCGGTAGTCCGGTTTTCCCGATTAGATATCCGTTTGTGGTTAAGCGTCCGCCCCAACGCAACTACCCTTCGTGTAACCCGAGGCAATATCCCTCTGGTGGTCCTGTGCCGTGTCCGAATAGGAGGTCGCGATATCAGCGTTTGAATTATTGATGACCATTTGGTCAGTAAGACAATTTGATAAATGTTGTCAATTGGGACTTGAAGCTAGTAAATAAAGCCAAGCCACCCCCGTCAGTTTGAGAAAGAGGAATCGCTACCTAGGGATATAACAAAATTCTTAAAATTACATTTAAAATTGTTATTTTAAGCCCTAGGGTACAATTTGAGACGAATCGCGTTGTTTATATTAAGCATTATGTTTATATTAAGTATTATGCGGTGAAATTTGCCTGTCAAAGAACATCGATGACACATTACGACCCTTCTAATTCGAACACTTTGATGATGAGGTCTCGCCGATCTGGCTTCCACTTACACTATACTAAAATACATAAATATTGACATTGCACATTAAATACAATCGCTCTGTTTGTCCTAACCGATCGGAATAACAATCCATAAATTATCTCATTAGATGACATCTCCCTCTGCATAATATTGTTTAGTTAAAAGGGGTTTATACTGCGACCATTACCGCACTCCATCATCATGAAATATAAACAATAAAAACACTAATTATAATAATCTTCACTTTATAAAGTACATAAAGCGATTTCTGCAATGGAGTGTAGCATTGCTCTTGGCTTGGGTGCAATTGGGTGCGATGAAGTGCATCTGACGTAACGTGAATTGACATCTTAAAAATTGAAAAGCTTTGACATAAATATGTTTAAAGAAAAGCGTGCTAAAAAGCTCGTGTGCTTTCACGCCCGACCGATAACTGGATAATTACGTACGGGTGATCTTGAAGAGACTCACCAAGGGGTGAATTGCACCCCATTTTTAAACTCTCCCAATATAAAACTGTCGCACGCCCACAATAAGTCTAGCTTCCGATTTTAAAAACGACAAATAAACTTTATACTTGGATGAGCTTGAATGTTGTAAAGCACTTACTGTAAAAGCACAAACTATTCCCATGCGGACGAATTGAACACCAATTGACAATTTATGACGGTTTAAACACTAATGGCACGCGTTTTTTTTTTGAATTTTTAGCCTCTCATTTAAAATTTACGACCGTGCTGCATAAAAGCTGCATTTAATAAGTGTATCAATCAAAACATTCATAGCTGGATTCAACAACACTAATTCAAATATTTTTACATCACCATTATTAAAAAATGCCAATCACAAAAAAATATTTTTATTAAAGCTATCTACATTTTTTATTCATCATTTTTAGAGTAACAAATTATAAAATAGTAGAAGTGTGGTATTTTATGCATCAATTTTATTATAACCACTGAGATTTCTCAAGAGATCCTTACATGTTTCATAAGTAACGCGTGAATCACAAAAAGGGTGATAGTAAGAAATTATCCATTCTACTTTACATTTTTAACATCCAACTTTGTGAAAAGGCATTCTTCTTTTCATTGGCTTTGATCGGCCTACTCCTGGACATAAACCGCTTCCAGGTGTTTCTGGATATAGGTTTAAAAGACACGATCAAAAACATATTCTGGTTAAACTAAAATTGGATATAGAGCACCAATTAGGACTTAAATTGCTCTGGTTGGATCATGTGGTGATGCAAATAAGAAAAGTGAACAATTAAAATAAAGAAGACCAGTCCGCAAAAAAAGTGTACTCCAAAGAGATGGATAGACGATGTAAGGCACGCTGCAGTAAATTCATGGATCACTCAGCAGTAATACTAACACTAAGTGAGAAAATTATGAAGCAAACAATAGAGCTGTCCCCACTACCAAAGCAACCGCCTGAGAAGGCTTAAAAAGAGATAAATAACACAATTATTCTGAAAGTAAAACTAAGAATCACTGATTGCAATGGCGAGCGAAACGTTGGCAACAACCAATAAAAATACGCGAATTAAACCCGAAAGTAAGAAAACTTACATCGACCTCAGTCGCGAAAGTCTAAATTCTAAATGCTCAAAGATCTTTCCAGATGTCTCACAGCTTTCAATAATGTTAGGCACAAAGGCCCTATTGATAAACTAAACAAATTGTTACCAAAGCAATAAGTCGAAGCTATGAAATCGTACACATCAAACAGATTATTTAGAGTTAAACAGGGAGAAACTTTTAAAGAATTAAATGAAATTATGGCTCAAACCTCCGACGACGCCCTTGGGCCTGTCCTATATCTTCTCTATTCAGCTAACCTGCCAAAGACAGAAAATTTTGTTATGGCTACTTTTTCAGGGTGGCAGTGTAGCAGGGGTGGCAGTATAGCTCAGGTTTCGCGCCCCAGAACATGCAAAATATTTAAATGCACAACACTGCCCCCAACCCGCCCCCCAACCCGCATTGCCAGCGTGTGGTTTCGTGGCTAAAACCTTCTCTGGTCCGTTAGATGAGAATTAAGAAATCATGTAAGTCCACGCTAAAACTGTAGGTCCACCTGGAATTTAAGTTGCCAGCATTACAGCAGATAAGAGACTATACGTCAGGAGTGACTGACGACGATGACTGCAATTCTGGCAGTAAACTCCACGACAAACAAACTACAACAAACCAACGATCACATAATTCACTGGGCCAGGAAATGAAATATAAATATTAATAAAATAAAACCAGTCCACATCAACTTTACCAATAAAAGCAACTCAACGCCCATCACCCTAAATGACAACCTGGTCCGAAAATACCTAGGCATGACCCAATATATCAAAATATGATGGAAAGAACACATTAAATCAAAGAGAATTGAGCTGAATATAAAATATAAAAAATTATATTGGCAACTTGGGCATAACATACAAATATTAGTATACAACAAAATCATAATCTACTAACAGATTCTGAAATCGGTCTAGATATATTTAATTCAACTCTGGGGTTGCGGAAACGAGTGCCATTCAACAGTATACAAAAAAACTTTTTAGAGTAAAAAGCCACACGACATCCATATTGATTTTGGCATCAATGGTGTAGCCAGCGAAATAAAAATATAATGATGTCAAAACTCAAAACACCAACAAAGAAGCAATTAATCCACTGGAACCTGAACAGAAGGGTGAAGAGAACAAAACCTCGTGAATTAGTGTAAATTGTGTAAAAGCAAGTGCCCAAAACAGAGTGCGAAGTGTAACTAAAAGAATCACAAAGACACCAAAGGGAAAACTGTGATCTCTGATACGTAGTTATAAGATTTTCTGAATAAATTAATAGAAATTTAAAAGTAACGAAATTTTTTTTATCTGGGGTTTAAATTAAAGATTGACAAAGAAAATTAAAATACCGAGATGAGTAATGAGAAGACGGCCAACAGCCAAAATGGAGGACGTTAACAATCATAAAAAATAAAACAAGTATGGGGTTTTGATGTGGCATTTGGAAAATTGTTGTTTAGTATAATTTTTCAAACTTTTGCTGGAAAGTTAAAAGTCAAGAATTTTGACGCGTATATTAGAAATCATGCCATTTACTCAGCAAAACGTTAATGCTCAATGCCAATGTTCCAAAGAACCATGGAACATAAAAATGCTGGGTATATCCATCATTTCTAAAAGGAGGAACTCACGGATGCGTCAACGACAAGGTTGTCGGACGTGTGACGAAAATTTAAATAAAGTGACTTCCAACAAAATCTCCTTCTGGTAAAATGACTTTCAACACAGTGTTTTGGAACAAAATTTCTTCGAACAAAGATCCTTTGAAAATGTTTCTTCGAAGAAAGTACCTTCGAACAAAGATCCTTTGAAAATGTTTCTTCAAAGAAAGTACCTTTGAACAAGATATCTTATAAAAAAGTATTTTCTTAGGCCCGATTGCACCGACCACACTTAAGCGAGCCTTAAGTTAAGGGAGCCGTAAAGTTAAGGATAGCTTAAGTGTGATGCGCAGCCGTCGCAGTGCGCGACTTTCTATATACTATATGGTGTGCAGTTACACTTAAGTTTCGCTTAAGTCTGGACCGTGCAATAAAATATACCTCACTTAAATATTTAAGGATCCTTAATGTTAAGCATGCTTAAGTGTGGTCGGTGCAAACGGGTCTCAAAACAAAGATAAATACTGACAGATATGTTGGAACAAATTCGAAATAATTCGCATCTAAAGTATTAAACAGACAAAGAGGAATTTAGAGGAAAATCGATCCAAAACAAAAAAGAATGATAGCTAAAGATTAAAAAAATTGGATCAATAAAATAAAAATAGCAATAAATTGTTAGTTAGTTAGTTGTTTTTATAATGCTAGTAAAAATGTTTAAAATTAAAACAAAATTTATGATTTTATTTTAAATAAAACTTCCGACATTTCTTACTTAAAGTAATTATAAAAGAATATTGTTTGAAACGTGACTTTTAGGATGTTTTTGGAAATCTTGAGTGGCAATATTGAGGGTATTTGCTAAGATTGTGGTTGTGTAGAACGTGTCCATGCACACAGATCTGTTTTGTTATGGGGGCAATTCGTCAAAAGCTCTCAGTTCGAGGGTTTTGGATAATCAAGCATATTCTCAAATCTCATTAGTGAACCGTCAGAACATAGTATCATGTCCCGTTCCTTGGATAGCGTGATGGCATCGGTGACTTGCACGTTATCCGAGCATTAATGGTAAACTTCCCTCTTTGGAAAAATCTGTTTCTCTTCATAAAAATGACTTACGCCGCCTCCAACTTAATGCATTATTATTCAAAATTATCTTTATTGATTGATGATCCTCGCATTACTGTTAAACTAGTAAAATATCTCTTGGCGCTCTTGCGCTGGTTTATTGCGTCATAAGTAATGGATTGATGACATAATGGAGGCAAGAATGTATAATCGCCCTGATTAAAGATTGAAGCCAAGCAATTTAGGGGGGTTAATCGAAAAAATATTTTATATTCATATAATATGATTTTACTCAAGCACCATTTCTTGCATTGTTGTGGGTGCGTGACAATGTGGAAATGCGGGCGCGAATAACCACCCTTAATCCCCCGTTGTTGCTTTAATAATTTCATCAGCCCACGGTGAGTTGGTAATTCATCAGGTGTTAAAGTTCAAGCTTGGAGAATATTTAATTGTGGCCTTTCCGGTCGAGACTGATCACACTTCCGTGATGAGAGTGCATTATTCAAACACAATAGCACTTGTCGATAATTCGGGGATCTTTGTGTCCGACAGTGAAAAGAAGGGGCGCCACATGCTGTATTAATATAATAGGATACAAGTACATAGTTGCATCCCCCATTTACTTGCCGTTTGAAATTAATTAAAACTTGAGATGTGTTCTATTTATAGCAGCAGGAAGCACACTTTACTATTAATTATTATTTTATATCTACTAATCATTTTAAATCATTAATTTTAAAATATTTATACACAACCTAAATTGTTTATTAAACAAAGAACAGGTATAGTGAAGCTAAACATGGGTCAGTACAAAGAAAGATGAATGCGACCAGTGAAAGATGTAAAAGTGTAGATCATTTTCAAAACCACGTTATTAGAAATTTTATCAGTAGCGGATACAATAAAAAACTACCAACATGAATGGTTGTCTCATTTAAACAGAATGGAAGGACGGCTGCTTAAAGAAATATTGTGTTATAACTAGGACCACCTTATACGTCCCAGTTTACGCCAATTTGTGCATTACATTATTTATTTGTTGTTTGATTTTATGGGCATTTTGATCAAAGCTCAAATTTATTTTTCGAATTTTGACCGTGTCGATTGCTAACAATATTTCCATTTTTGGAAACGATGAACGACTGAAGAGATTAGAACATAACTGGTCACAATGCATAATTCTCTCAAGATTCTAACGTGGAATACTAATGAGCTACTTAAACGCTATAAACTTGATACACATCACAAGAAGAAGTGTGGTGTGTGGTCAGCCATTTTACGACGCCACTGCTGGCGCATAGCCTCTTCTCTGCCTGTAATGCTGGCAACTTACATTACAGGTGGACCTACAGTTTTGCGTGGATTTCGAACCACTGGAGTTACATTATTTCTCATCTAACTCCGGACCAGAAAAGGTTTTTAGCCATGAAACCCCACGCTGGCAAAGCGAGTTGGAGCAGTGTTGGACATTTAAATATTTAAATAAATATTTTGCATGCTGTAGGGCGCCAACCCACGATCTTGCACTTAGCAGACGGACGCCTAGACTGCTGAGCTACACTGCCACAAGAAGAAGTACCTTTATAATAGGTTCATTTGGACGTAGAGAAGAAACTCCACAAATAAAAAAAAATCACTTTCCGCAAAAAAGTAATGCTACACGGAAATGGTTCCAAACCAGAGCTTATGGCGCAATTTTAAACACAACAGCTAAGAAGAAAATTAAGAATTTAAAAAAAAATTCTTTCTGAGAAAATAACAAACAACAGTGGCACTAATTGTTTGCTCTGGAGGCCAACAAAAGAAATGAAGAGAACAATAATCTAATATCTCCAATTATGAAAACTGAAGTTGGGCTATAAGTAATGAACAAAAAGCTTAAATATTTGCCAAGCACCTCAAACCTCATAATGTACAACATAATATACAAGATTATATTCCCGACGAGGATGTCATACAAGAAAATAAAAACATTAAACCGGTCTCCCCTAAAGGAAATTAGAAATAACATAAATTCAAAGAAAGCACCTGGCTTAAAATTAATAACAGAAAAAGTGCTAAAATAGCTTTGAAAAAAAGCAGTGGTTAAGCTTAAAATCTGATAAACGTTTCATTTAGGCTTTAATATGGTTCCAAACTATGGAAAGTAGCAGATAAAGTGATGATACTCAAGCTGGAAAAACCACCACACGATGCCTAGTCATGTAGACTACTACCTATTATGATCTCAAATCACCGATTTGGGTTTCTAAAAAATCACTCGACGGCTAAACAAGTACACCGAATAACTGCAATTTTAGAAAGAGCAGAAGGGGAATATTTGTTCCGTAATCTTTTTAGACGTGGTAAAATCCTTTGTCACAGTCTTGTAGCAAGGACTGCACCGAAAATTAAAAAAAATTCTTAATCAAGTCATAGAAATCCTGACCATCTGTCTGCGGGACACCTCAGAATTAAAGAAGAAAACGCGTTTACAGACCTTAAAACAGTTAAGGCTCGCCTGGATCCGAAGTATGTAATCTTCACTTTTAATATTCCAGAGCTAACAAATAATACGATAGCCATATTTGCTGATGATACTGCCATTTTAGCAGTTGGAAAAAATAATACAGAAAAAAAAATTGCAAGTAGTTTCTAAGAAAATACTAACCTTGACAAAAACCTAGAAAATCAAGAAATAAAAGTTAACTAACATAGATGTCAGTTAACTAACATAGTTAACAAAAATAAATGCTTAGAACAAATTGATTTGAAACTTCTTTGTTGATATTCGGACTTACAGGTTCCGTTGGAGGCGCTGTTATCTCATCAATATGGCCGCCGCTGATTACATTTAAACATTGTATGAATAGGCGCATCGTATTATTTTCGACATTTGTTGAAATTATAAATAATGTTAACTATTCACGCAACGTTTTATATATTTATTTTTATGTTTATTATGTTTAATGTTCCTTTTGACGTGACATTTTTAACCGCGGGACGTCAAATTTTTAGTACACTAGAAATCCGCTAAATGTCGCATGCTATTATGTAAGTCCCAATAAGAAAATATGATATGCAAGTGCTAAATATGTACTGCTATAATTTAAAGAGATAAATGTATGAAATGAGATAAAAACATAATTGAACAAAGTGTATTGGAATTTAGTTCCTGATTAAAGAATGTGTAATTGTAATCAGGACATTTAGCTCCTTATCCATGGGTAATGTTATTAGTACATACACGCGTGTATGACGATTTTATCATTAAATGTGTAGTAGTAGCAGTAGGATCAGAAGTATGAGCAGGATTAGGATGCATATCACAGAATGGAAATGCATTTTCATCAGGTTTTTGTTCATCTCATACGGACCCGATTAGGTAAGCAAATTGAATTCGGTGGGAGCAGTGACGCATATTCGTAAAGCGCGCGATCGAGTAATGACATTCCTGGCACTAATTATGAAATGGCCATTGTCTGCTAATGCACAAGGGATTACTAATTGTTTGTATATTGTCAATTTGCATCTGATGAATTCTATGATGTGTTGTGGATGCGTGCCGTTATTAAAAAGGTGCCGGACGAATGTCGCGTTCAATATTTGAATGAATAAATTAATAGGATGAATATGAATCGTGCGATATCTAAAGTGATTCTGGTGATGAATCAAATGTTGGTATAATCTGGTAATGTTTGGCACGCGCGCAAATTTTGCAATTTGTTTGAGATGCAAATAGCAAATGTAATAACTGATGTGAGTAGTGTTTAGTGTTTATGCGGAATGCTCTGAGCACAATGTAATATATTAAGCTATCATTACAAAGGGCTGCGTGCTCGCATTTTATGATGATTGAAGTTCGAACTGTGTCAAGTCACTTAGCATGCGGACCTGGTTTATGGTTGCGCTTTACTATCAAGCTATAAAATATTTCAAATGTATTTAAATGAAACTTTTTAATTTCCCCATAAAAATCAGATAGTTTTATGCCACTTTTGATTTAACGGCCCCTGAAGATATGCGCTTACGCGAACTTACATGTAATGCCCGCCCGTATCCATGAAGTTATCGTCAAGGAAATCTGATGGAAATACTACTGGGGCCGGTGTGTTAAGCCGGGGGCGGCAGCAGTCATCTCTAGTCGTTTCCGCGCCGAGATGGAGCCCTCAAGTGCCACTCTTTACTGCTAAATACCTCCATAAACACCGATATCCGGCTATAACCCACCGCGTGTAATATCAATATGTGCTTGCTTGCTACACCTAAAACCCACCCTTACCACTTTCGCCTTATCAATTGTTGCATTATTTTTACGCTGTCAATGGAAGAGTAATACGGACGTGATCGGAATATCGAAAGAGTAATACGATTGTATTAACAATTGAGTTTGCAAACGTATTCCATTATCGCCATTGGATTAGTGTTTGCGGAGGACAAAACACATGTAGCAATTGCTTGTTTTGTGTCCGCAGCGGCGCGGCCTGTTGAGCCACAAGTATCGGAAGGATAGGCACCTGTAGAATATTAATGGCGCTCTTGATGAGAAGGTTTTGGAGTTGGGATTGGGATCAAGATCTGGGGGCTGGGGTTACAATGCGGAACGGAAAAGCAAGTCAATATCAAACTCGGACAAACTGATTTATTATTAGTGTGTGACTTGGAACAAGGATTGGGCGTTTACTGAGGACACCAAACGCCATCTTGACTGACATTTCATTTAACTTCTCTCCACTTGCTTGTCACTCAGAACGCTTCTGGTGCGAGTTGTTCGACTCATCCATGTGTGATGCTGCTAAATTACCTCCGGAGATTACATTTATATTGATTAGAAAAGTAGCCCTTTTCTGGCTTAATGATGAATTGAATTCTCTTGTAGCTCCAGTTATGTGTCCTACGATTTGATTAATTCCACGCTAGATACTATTCGAACTGCATCGCTTTTCATTTCTCATTCATCTATTCTGGATACACCATCACAACCATGAATGATGGAACGATCGTGCATTTATTGTTTTAGATGTTAAACACATCACTCAAATTCATTGAATATGCTCTCTCAACAAGCCTGCACTCAACGCGCGCTAATGGAGATATTACACTACTCATTATACTATATCATTTAGCCGTCG
The DNA here is from genome assembly GCA_030264735.1 of Gymnusa sp. GC000175. Taxonomy (NCBI): domain Eukaryota; kingdom Metazoa; phylum Arthropoda; class Insecta; order Coleoptera; family Staphylinidae; genus Gymnusa; species Gymnusa sp. GC000175. The sequence goes on from JARJDX010104393.1 coordinate 17,041, forward strand.
CATCAATTATCCAATTCATTGTTTTCAGTGACGCCGCACCTCGCGAATTTTTATACAACAAAAAAAGCGCAAACAAATCGGGCGTGCTAGAGTAATGGCAATTTGCATGGACGATAACCAGAAATGAAAACATATCACCGCTCATCAAACGTTATTTGTTGGGGGGCCACATGTCTGGGAATGAATACTGTAATCTGGACTCATGTGACATTGTATAAATGTATATGCATGCATGCGAGGAAATTGTACGTATCATTAGGTCGGCCCTAATCAAATAGGCCCATCATCAAATACATGCCAATCATGAGCACCAATTTACTGGCTCTAGGTAGCATCACCCAAAAAAAATATCGCCCGATATTTATCAACGCTGCACAAATTGCGCCAAATTATTCAGTACGTTTCATTTGCAGCGTTGTTTGTTTTTTGTCTGTTTGTTCGTTGGTGACAATTATTTTGATGAGATATTTCGACTACGAACCGCATTGTTTCATGACCCTTTTTTTATTATCGCCCTCATAAATCCTCAATTGAACACGATTTATAACTGGAAATTCATACAAGTATGATTTTTATAACTGATACTGTCGCAAACTGAAGAAAATTTTACATTCCATTGGAATTTTAATATATAAATATAATAGATTGAATCTCATCTTTAGATAACGTGAATTAAAAATTGCCTAATATGTAACAAGTTTACAAAAGAATTTTGATAAAAATATGCTTGGATCAGTTATACAGTTCTGATATTCATGTTCATTTTTAAAATGCATTGAACCACCAATTCTTGATTTTAGCTAAAGTTAAAAAATATCCTGTAAAGGTCATTTTGTAACCAATAGAATTGTCTACAACCTTTAACAACGCGTTTTAAAATCTGTGTAAATGTTACCATGATGCATACAATAATATGAAAAAAAATTCATAAATTCATAAAAATAAAAAAAAATTAAATTGCTTCAATTTGTGAAATTTTATAAAGAAAAACATGCGGCAACCCGTTTGTTGATAAACCCCCTAGTTTTCCAGATATTCCTGTTCAGAGTTGGAAAATTCTTGTTTGCTTGTCAAATGTATGTTTACAATCTGTTTCCTTCATTAATATTTAGTAAAGTTTGTGTAGTTACGTACTTGCATATAAAGTTAGACCCTCTGGTTCTATACCTTGTATTTCTACTATTCAAGTTTTAAGTTTGTACACTATTTGTAGCAGAAATCATGTTTTATATCTATTCAATAAATCTAATGGTTAAAATCCTCTTAGACTACGTCTAGAATTTGTATTTTTTTAATATATGAGACACTAGTTTATTTGGATACACTTTGAGTTTTTTGTAGTATTTGTTTCTGGTAAACGAGATATTTTCTTTCACTGAACTAATTTGGACAGCTTTGTTGGGCACATATCACAGCGCATTCACTAGGGCACGTAACGTTTTTGATTAAAATCGTTGTTGGATTTTAATGCCACCCTCAGAGCTGGATTTCATAGATCCAGATTGGTCTGATAATGGCTTTTTTGAAGAAGAACTTTAATCTCCAGTTTTGAATTTTGCCCTATCAGTCAGTACATACTTTTCAGTAGGGTGTTTAGTTTGACAATATGTGTTTTCGTTTCATTAGACATCAATTTAAGTAAATAACCAGGTACTTTGTACTGTTAATTTATAAAATGTGTATATAGGCTCAATGGTGGATATGTATCCTTCCTTGTCGTGAACGTCACATGCGTAAACTTGCTATAGTTGACGGTTATTCTCCAATTGTTTAGCCACCTCCATTCTATCGAGCCCATGTTGAAGCTACGTTATGATTTCTATCGCATGACATTGCTGTCGTATCATCAGAGAAAGTGGCAAAGTTGTTGGTAGGTCCGATGTGAAAATTAAATAAAGTATTGGTCTAATGCGTTTACCTGGAGAACCCCCGACTTAATAGAAAATAATAATGATGTTTCTTCGCTGTGCTGGGCTAAAAATGGTTAGATACGAAGATGTGATTTTAATATTAAAAAAAAATGTAGCAGGTTAAATTTGAAATGTCCACTCTCTATCAAACGCTTGAGATATGTCTAAGAAAGGTGCTGAGCAGTATATCCTTTTTTCCAAATTACTGTGGATTTTATAAGTGTTTTTTTAAACACAAATTGGCGATTTGGCATTTAGCTTAGCTAGCAATGCGTCCACGGAAGTCAGAAGACGCATAACTCTTGCAAAAATAGCCATGACAAAACTAACAAAAGCATGGAAGGACGACCACATCACGAAAAGAACGAAACGGAGATTTGTGAACTCACTAGTTTTTTCAATTGCACTATACGGTGCTGAGGCATGGACTCTAAAAACAGCAGATCGACAGAGAATAGACGCTTTAGAGATGTGGACGTGGAGGAAGCTACTAAGAATCCCTTGGCCAGCGCATAGAACTAAACGGAGACTCGTGAACTCACTAGTTTTTTTAATTGCACTATACGGTGCTGAGGCATGGACTCTGAAAACAGCAGATCGACAGATCGAGATGTGGACGTGGATGTAGCTACTAAGAATTCCTTGAACAGCGCATAGAACTAATGTATCTATACTAAAGGAACTTGTAATTGACACAAGACTATCAACCGTTATTAAGCGACGAATACTCAAATATTTCGGCCATGTTGATCGTAGAACGGGGGACAATCTTAAGAAACTTGTCATCCAAGGAAGATTAAAGAAACAAGACCTCGAGGACGTTCTTCAAAACGCTGGATCGACCAGGTACAAGAGATCTCCGGGACACCACTTCAAGAGAGCATAAGAACTGCTGAAGACATAAATAAATGGAGGAAGATTACTAATTCCATTAAGACATAATAAAACGCCAGCATGGGATCACGACACTTCAGGCATAAAGTCAGCGACTAGAAAGAGAGAGAGAGAGAGAGAGAGTATGAGCTTCTCAAATAGTTTCGATTGGATAGGCAGCAAGCTTATCGGTCTGTAGGAAGCGAGATTTTCTGTGTCTTTTTTCAGCGTTGGGTATATGGCTATTTTCCATTCGTTTGTGTTAGTAGTTTTACATATTTTTGGAAAAGTTATTTTCAGCGTGGGGTTTCATGGCTAAAAACCTTTTCTGGTCTGGAGAAGAAGAGAAGAAAAAATATATAACTCCAGTGGTTTGGAAATCACGTTAAACTGTAGGTCTACCTGTAATATAAGTTACCAGCATTACAAGCAGAAAAGAGGCTATGCGCCAGGAGTGGCGTGATAACAGTTACAGCCAACCACCCTCGTTCGTTCAATTAAGATCTTTTCTTATTTTCTATTATTGTTCTCGGTGGAGGTTGGACAAACTTTGTAAGATAGTTTGCGAAAGTTCTTGCATTTTTTTGGTTTGTTCTCACTCGCGTTTCCTATTCTATTTTGATTGGTGGGATATATTGTTGTGACTGTTTAATTTTTTTGTGGTTCTTAATACCTAATATCCTGTCGACTGATGCTCTAAATAGGTTTGAAAAAAATCGCTCAGTTTCGCATATATTATAAAGAAAAATTTGCTGATCACCACATGTTTTTTAATTACGCCCTAGTTTTTTAGATATTACTATTAAAAATTTTTACCTTTTTGAAAACGCACTTTTTACTGAACTAGAATATGATTATAATCTCCATGGAATATTTTATATTATACCCTTGCACCCAAATTTTCTGAGCTTATAAATGATAACACCACAAAAAAGAAAATCTTACGTTCGATTAGAATTTAAATATAGATTAACTCATTTTTAGATAAGGCGAACAAAACCTCCCCTAATTTAATCTATTTTATTCATAACTTGCGATAAAAGGAACTTTTTTTAATGCATGAAGAGCAGTTCATAATCCCTGTAATATTTCACTCAACATCCGACAAGTGTGAAGAAGAATAAAGAAACAAGATTGATAACTGAGTGGATTCTATCAAAAACATTACAGGACCAGTATACTGGTCACGACTACTCATATATGAGATACAATTCGGTGCAATTTGCTACGTGTGCGGATAGATGACAGGCAGTAATCAATCATTCCTTTTACCCCCTTCGGCCGCATAATACACCCTGAGGACACTATCAACAAATTTTATATAATATATCATGACCCATATTAATAACTGCGAACGCAAGTAAATATTTTACAACCCCAATTACTTTTTATCGATAAGGGCAAAACATTTACCCGCATAGAAATTCTTCAGGAACCTGAAACAAAGGAGCTATTTAGTTATATCATGTGATATGGTTTTGAATTGCAATGCTTGATAACATAACAATCTATACATGCAACTAATGTAAACACAAGTTAGTTACTATTATTGCCGAAGGGGTGAATATAACCGGATTGGACATACAAACGATCTAAATACATCAAGGGGTTCCTTCAAGGTAATTATTGCAGACGCGTATCCTATATAATTGAACTAGTTTATTTAGTAAATTCAATTGGAATGTCTAATTATATCTATATAAACGACATTAATGTTGCATTTACTTTAACCACACAGTTAGATCGGATAACATAGAAATTTCTATTTGATGGAAAATTTTATTTTGTCTTGGGTTACAAAAACAAAATTTTAAGAATATTTTGATAAAAGAAATATTTTTAAAATGGGTTTTAGTTATTTTTAACCTCCTCGGGATTAGTTAAAAAGTTATAAATCAATTAAAATATGATAATTCAAAAATAGGTAAGAAAAATCAAATCAAAAGCAACAATCACAAGTTTTAGGAAATTTCCAATTTTACGAAAAACATAAGACTAATCCGGTTATAGATAAAGGAGAAGATTTCCTAGAAAAAGCTGACCTAAAACACCAAATTAAATATAACGTGTGATACTAATAATTACATGTCACGATAATAACCTATTTTTTAAATTTTCTCACTTTCGGGTTTAAGTCGCCTATTTTTATAGGTGTTGCCAACGTTTCGTTCGCCATTGCAGGGAGCATTCTCGAGGCAGAAAAATCCAATGACCTGAAATTGCGAGCAAAACGTTGGCAACAACCAATAAAAATACGCGACTTAAACCCGAAAGTAAGAAAATTTACATCGACTCAAGTCACGAAAGCCTTAATTCTAAATTAACCTTTTTTTTATTTTCAAACGATAACAATGGTTCAAAAGAGTAGACAAAAAGAGAATATGGACGTACACTTTCAGCACAATTTTTAAAAAAAGTCGGAGCCCGAAGATAAGGTGTCTAAAATCGGGGAATACTAGTTAAATCCGAAGAGGTGGTCAGCTCAGTTGTTAACGAAAGCGATTTTTAGCAAAAACGTCCAAGCAATATATAAATATCAAACATTTTCGGCCATAGTTAGACTCCAATATAATTGAAAAAAATATTTATAACATTTTCCGATTTAAAATTCGTCTTGTTGGTTAGATTGGTTAAGAAATGAGGGATATACGGGCATTTTACTTTATTTAGAAACAACAACTTCGAATGAAAATGGTGACAAGATAAAAGAATTCTAAAAAAAATTAGGAGAGATTACTAACAAGATCAAGAAAAAAAATGTTTTAATCCTAATGGGAGATTTCAACGCCAAAATTGGCCAGGAAAAGCTTAAGAATTCAGTGTAAAATTACGGAACTAAAAAAATGAAAATGTTGATTGCCGATAGGCAACCGCGCAGCGGCGTTAAGGAGCGCGAAAATTTATCCGCTACATTACGCCATCCAAGTGGTGCAGCGGAACACGTTTTTGTAAAAAAAATGGGAGTGGAACGCCTATAGTATAAGCCTACACACCTGTAGGGTAATTAGTGGTGGTCAACACATTCTTCAAATTATTAGCTCGCAAGCTTTACACTCGGATAGCTGCTGGGAATACTACAGATGGCACCAAACGAAATAAAATCGATTACATTCTGTTAAACAAAAGGTATTAAACCGCTTCCGGTTTTGATGTGGAATCGGATCGTAATCTTGTGATAACGCCAGTCAAAGTTAGTCTTAAGAATTTAGAATTTAGACTTTCGCGACTGAGGTCGATGTAAGTTTTCTTACAGAAAACTTACATAAGAAACTAACATAAGAAACTAACCAGAACAGGAAGAGCAATAGCAGTGGACCCCCTAATGCAAAACAACGAGAGACCAGAGCATGATCTGAACAGACAAATTAAATACATATCCTTGGAGGAATAATAACATCCAAATGATAGTTAAAAACTTAAAAAAACACTTTTTCCAGGATAAAAGAGAAGCAGTCTAAAACAAAGACGCAAATAGCAAGTAAAAATGGATGAATGACAAAATCTTAAACAAAGGAGAAAGGTAAAGAATGTAGACAAAATACGCAGAAGTAAACAGGAGTATGAGAAATAAAATTCAGAAGGCAAAGAAGCAATGCTCAACGCAAAGTGCCAAGAAATTGAAGACTTAGACAACAAGGAAGACAGTTTTAACCTGCATAAGAAGGTAAGAAGCTGCAGAAATGTATAGACCTAAAATCTTAGAAAGCCTAATGGATAATAAAGAAAATAAAATTCAAGAAAAACAAGAAAGAGTAAATATCTGGAACAAGTATATTAAAATGTCTTTTAAAGATGCAAGGAACAACTTAATAGAGAATACCTGTACTTCTGGCCTAAAAATATAAAGGAAAGAAGTAAAAAGGCTATTAAAGCTAAAAAAAAAAGAGAAAGTTTCTGAATCGAACGGCGTTCCTATGGAAATCATTAAATTATTAAATGACAGCGTCTCAGCAAACAAAAACAATAGTATTTAATTTAATATTTAATACCGATAAATTTCGGAAGGATGGCAAACATCAATATCCGTACCTATTCCAAAAAAGCACAGTGCCTACCTAATCCAGTGGTGACTTTATTACGAGTGATTTGTTGAAAACCCTCCTCAGTATAATATATAGTCGGATATACCGGCGATGCGAAGAAACAAATATATTGGACATGTGTTCTTCGTATTTCCTAGTTTTAGAAAGCCTTAGTAGTTCTGTTTCAGAAATGCTGAGATATGGATTGCGATATTTACGCCTGCTTTATAGACTACGAGAAGGCTTTTGACACTGTCCAGCACTCAAAGTTAATCGATATTTTTAAAGAAACAGGCATTGACGACAAGGGTATAAGAATAGTCAAAAATCTCTATTGGAACCAAAGAGCAAATATCAAGTGGAAGGAATGAAATCTAAGGGCGTGCCCATACAGCAAAGAGCCAGACAGAGATGCGTGTTGTCTCCCATGCGGTTTAATCTATATTCTGGAAAAGTATTCTAAGAAGTTTTTAACGAGGTTAAAAAAGGAATTGCGGTAAATAAATAATATAAGATGGCGCTGGCTATTTGATCATATTTGCAAATTCCATGGAAGGTCTACAACGGCTCTTAAATAGCAATACATCTATACGGTGTCAAGATAAACGCTAAAAAGTCTAAATTTATGTTGATTGATAATGATTGTTGTAAACTAAGGAAAAGTACTGTTATACAATGCAGAGATTATGTGGGTGAAAAAAAATTACTTACCTGGGAAGTTAACTGAATACACAAGGGATCATTCATGTAAATTAAAAGCCACAAAAGAGCCTAAATCTTAAACTTTACTACGGTACTTTTGTATAAAATGAATGCGTGGACCTTGCCAAAAGCCTCAACAAAGAAACTGGACATTTTCGACATGTGGACCTATAGAAGAATTTGAAGAATCCCATGGACGGCGCATATTACCAACGAAGAGTTTCTAAGTAGAATAAAAATAAAAATAAAGGTTTTGAAGATAATGAGACGAAGAAAAGGTCAAATCATCCATAGAGATTCGAAGCATTACAGCTAATGCTCAAAGAAAAGATAGACGAGAGTCTATGTTTTTCCTGTACTCTTGTATGAAATGGATGCGTGGACCTTGCCAGAAGCCTCAACAAACTGGACGCTTCCGACATGTGGACCTATAGAAGAATTTGAAGAACCCATAAACGGCGCATACTACCAACAATGAACTTCTAAATAGGATAAAAATAGAAAGAATGGTTGTAAAGATGGTGAAACGAAAAAAAATTCAAATCATAAGGCATCCATAGAGATTCGGAACATTACAACTAATGCTTGAAGGAAAAATAGACGGAAAGAGAAGACCAGGACAAAGGAGAAGCTTATTTATTGAAGATACTAAGGACTGTTGGTTCAATGTAACAATCACTGAACTGTTCCGTAATGATGCCAATAAAGTAAAAATTGCGGAGGTGCGGGCATTTTTTTGCTTAGATCTGGGCATGGATTAAATCCTAGTGTCTATTTCGTAAATACAAAAAGGTTAGGCAGACCTGCACTACATACTCTAAACCAGGGGTTCCCAAACTTATTTTATGTGTGTCTAAAATTATGTGTTGTCTTAAATTTTACGGACCCCTTGTCAGTGGCGCAGCTGGGGTTGCAAGTTCAAAAACTTTCAAAGTTTTGTTTTAAAAATTTGAAAACTTGAACGAAAGGAATTTTTTTAGGCTTGTTTACATAAATAGTGATTTTATTATTGCTTTTTATTGTTTTTTTTTTGAAAAATAATTTACCTTTTCCTTAAGTTTCTTATATGTTTTAAAGTAACAGTTTACATCAAACAAAACAATAAATATGTTAAGAGCATTATGTTCCGCGGACCCCCTGAACTTTTCCCAGGGGTCCGCGGACCGCACTTTGGGAACCCTTGCTCTAAACAATCATAAAAGCAACTTACGGCATGGCACGTCTGTTCTCTTCAACTGTCCGCACAAGATTTCCAAAGAATTTAATAAATTTCCAAACAAAAACCAATTTAGTATTTTTTAATTTTTTCTTTTAAATTTTTTAGGTAACGTTCTTTTGGTTTGTAAATTTAATTTAAAAAAACGTACGTTAATTCGTGCGTATCCTTTATTTGTGGTTGGTTTTGAAATTAAACTCTCTAGATTTTAACTATACTTTGAGAACCGGAAGGTGTTAGGAGCAAATTATTTTATAATAATAATTATTTTTCTCATAAATCTCTATATTTCTGCAACAAACTTTTAATATTTTGCTGTTCGGAATATGAAAAAAGAAAATTATTATAAAAACTTGATCGTTTAGTAAAAACTTTTTTCCTTGATACAAATGATTTCAGGATATTATAATTCAATTTAAAGGTTGGTAGGATAATTGTAGGGTTGCATGTCGATGTGTGAGAGCGTTGTTATTGAGAACATGTGGCCACAGATCTCATGTAAATATCACAATTTAGGGTTATTATACCAAATTACACTCGAAACTAAATTCGATCGATCAACGGATTCACTTTAGTGATCAAATGATTTCGATAAAAAAATAATGCTCCGAAGTCCCTTAATATATTCTATACAAATATTATATTCATGTCATTTACGTTGACAGATTTCGTGATGGAATATATTTAGAAGCCATGAATAATTTATCTAATAACGCAATTTCGTCTTTGTCACACACATTTTGTACTTAAAACAAAGTTTTTGGTAAAGTTTAAATTTAGCTTTTATCGATGGTATCTCACAGTTGAAATTTATTTATGCGTGGTGGTAGTTTTCTCCCCTTTTAGTAAATAAAATAGCGTGATGTATCCCTAATAAAAAGGATGCACGATGACGAATAATTGCTTACACAAAAAACATTTAATTATCTGTGTGAAATAGAGATACAATCAAATTGGAGGCCACCTGCATTGAAAAACAGTGATGACATTCAAAAATTGCGCACCCCCTAAAATTTAATAAATCCAACTGGAACTGTTTTGCCATTGGGGAAATTTACGTTGCAATTCAAATTGTTTCCTATCGTCAACAAATCACCTACCCTATTACCAAGTTTATGATGTAGATATCACATGATTTATAAACTAACATTGTATGCAAAATTATTAGAAAATCCTTCGATTGTGATTAAATTATGCATGAAAATGTAATCATCTACAGCGCTCTATTCAAGCAAAATTAACGTTAGAAAGTTGTTACATCTCAATAAGTTTATAAGACATAAATGAATCAAGCTATATAAATTAACAAAATATAAATTAACAAAACCAAATTTTTTTAAGCCCAAAATTTACATAAAAAACTAAAACAAACCCTCAAAAAATAAAGCAGCAGGAACAATAAATTAAAATAAAACGATGCTTCCTCCCCTCAACCATTAACGCATTTTTTCTGACTACACAATTCTATCACATTTAAGATCTTGTAATATTAATTTAATTTGTGGACTATCAAAAGATATAATCACACACGCAAACAAGCATCTGAAAACTGTGTTTGTATTAATAACTTCCTACTTTGTCAAAAATTTTATTCTAAAAATTCATTTTTATTATTAATTCGTTCCATAGTATTTTATATCCATGTAGTAAATTTTATTTTAATGCCTGCACACACATGCTGCGATAAAAAAAATTAATACAAATATGCATTGGTTCAATAAAGATTTTTTTGTTTCTTTGTTGTTGCATAACTGGATGTCATTTATAATCCTCCCCAAATGTTATTTGTCTTTGAAGAACCTTTCCCTTTTTTTGTTATAGATGGACGTTTTTACGAAACGATGCGTGTATTCGGGTGGAAAATTCGATGTGGTTTCATCAAACAAACATATCAGAAAGGGCATTTATTATCAAACGACTTACGAATCAGTTTTAGGTTTTACTAAGCTAACAAATGATGAACTTGATTAAACAACCAAGTAAATTTGTAATCCTAAAATTAACTTTTCTACAAATTAATATTTTTCTTCATCTTATCTTCATAAAATACGCCAATATATTGGGAAATTTCCTGTATTAATGACCTAAATCAATATAAATTTTCTTCCTTTCAAGTTTAAATCGCCTAAATTGTTTGGGTGCCAACGTTTCGCTCGTCATTGCGGGAACATTCCCAATTGAATTTAATAAAAAATACTCCTTTACTCAATACCGTGAAGTGGTGCGATGACTGTGTGATGGCCTAAAGCCGTAGAGTCATTATGTAAGGGTTAGAAAATCAGTCTCTTGGATGTGGAAGGCAAATTATACGAATGAAGTAGACTCAATAGCGAGATTAAACGAGCTTATCGAAAAAATATAATGGTTTTAGAGAAGGCCGGTAAACGTAGAAAAGAAATACGGGTCGCCAGAGAAGCTGCAGCATATTCAGTCACACAGCGAAGATTGTGTATAATAATAACATTAGATGTTTAAAACGCATTCTATGGCGCATTATGCCAACTAATCCTGGAGAATCTGGGGAAAAGACGAGAACCTTATAAGGTTCGTCCAACGTATCAGAAAAAAGATACTTTGCGCTAAAGAAACCATAAAAGCTGTTAAAGTTAATAAATAGTTTGGTCCCACAAGGATCAGTGCTGGGACCACTCTCTGGAATATCTAGTAGGATGATTTGTTGAGAACGCAACCCATATTTTTATTGGGGGCTCTAGTTTTCCTGTTTAAAGTTGGAAAACTCGCAAAGCCCATGATTTATGCTATTATTGAAAGGCACTTAATAGCTGATTTCAAGCATAATTTAGGTAAAACTTATATTTTGTAACGAATATTCTGTAGCCCAAAACAATACTCTACAACAAGGATGTCAAACTCGCGGCCCGCAACGAATGATTTCGCGGCCCGACCCGGCCAATATAACATCACAGAATAATAAAATAATAATAACGAGCGGTGCAGAATAAGATATAGAATCCGCTAAACATTTTTCTCGTTCGAACAACATAAATTTTTAAGTCAGCTCCCGTAATATCACTACATACATGCTGGAGTGAAATGACGGCGTATATAGGAATATTAAAGTTTCCTTTGCGGCCCAGCAAAAGTTAAGCACTGTTTGTTGTTGCCAACGTTTCGCTCGCCATTGCAAGAAGCATTCTCAAGGCAAACAAGTCCGATGACTGGAGACCTTGTTCAAGTATGTATGCCTATTTAGGATAAAAAATTATTAGTGGTGGTAAGAGTTTATTGATGAAAACAAATATTTTCAGGTTTTGGAGATTTCAAAACCATTTTCGCGATTTAAGTTAAGGGGATTATGCGCTTCTTATAATGACGGATTATAGATAATGACTTCACATTAGTAAAACCAATTTAATGACCTGTCTCGAAGGAATGTTTGGCCAGAGCTGAGCCACCGATGTTTTTAAGACGTACCACCCGTTGATGCTCAATTATGCGTGTCCTAATTTTCCGTTTGGTCTCCCCAAAATATTTTAAATTGCGACTAAGACAATTGACCTAATAAATTCCGGGATTTGAAAAAGGAATTTTGTCCTTCACACTGGTTGTTAAGCTAGAAATTTTGGAGTCCGATTTTGAAACGGTCTTTACATTGTATTGTGTAAAATTTGTCCGATTTTGTCTGTGCAGGTGACTGCTTAGATGACTTAAGTAATCCTTTAAGGCTGATTCTCCG
>JARJDX010104418.1:0-13162 GCA_030264735.1 Gymnusa sp. GC000175
CCTTAGGAATTGGTTTGTTTAAATTTCTCCAAATTAATTTATCTATTAGCTTTAGACAAAGGATATCTTATTTATGACTTTATATTTCTTATGATTTATTTATTGCCCTGCAGTCTAGTTTCTTAACATTTCCTTAAACGTCAAGACTTATTCATTATAAAAAGAACGGAACGGATTTTGCATGTAAAAAAAATAAATTGAAAAATAATTAAATTGTATGTACAAGGAAAGAAACAAACGAAAAAAAAATCTACTTTACACAAAGATTTTATTTTTATTTTAGCATAGAAAAACTTTCTATTTGCGTTCATAATATTTATAAATATGATTTAATAAAAAAAACTTTACGTAGATTAATTTATTTCATTAGTTTATAAATAAATTTCAAATTAATGTGCTAAAATCTACTTTTCGTAGAGAAGCTGTAGACTTGCATAAAATGATCATGCAGATTAAATTAATGAGATGAATATCGAAACAACACTCTAGCGGGTACTAAAGAAAAAACTTGTACTTTTCGTATACGGCCACATTCCAAATAGTAGAAAAAGAGAGGTAAAAGAAATCTTAGGTAAAATTACCGCAGCTATAGATTTATGACAAAATAATGAACACTTAAGTTGTATTTATATAAATTAATTTCGGGGTTTTTGTTGTCAACAACTTCTATGCAACAAAAATATGACTGAATAGCGAAACATCTTAATAACTATTATGTCATGATATCTGATACGAAAAAGAAAATGTGTAAAAATAAAGAGTTAGATAATATATTTATCTCTGTTCTGGAATTCAAAAATCCCAAGAGGCACGGCACTATCAAGAATATTCATATTAATTAAAATTACTTTCAAGGACTACTCTGTATTTTAAATACATACTTGGAATGTATAATACCCATTATAGTGAAGAAGGATGGATACGACTTGAATATTTTTGGTGTCTACTCCGGTGGACATGAAAATGCATGTATATATGTGTATGTAGTTAGGATTCTTAAGCAGTCGCTGTCTTTCTTCAATGAATCATCTTTCTTTGTCTTTTCATTTTTTATCTTCTATATTTCTTTATTTTATAGCTTTATCTACTTTGTCTCGCCATGATCTTCTGAGCCTTCCTCTTCTCCGTCTTCACTTGCTACTCCAGTCGGTAGCTTTCTTTATCCATCGACTCTCTTCCGCTCTCCTTACGTGTCTTTTCCGTATTTCTTTATCTTCTTTTACAGCCTATTCTCTGCCTGTATTGCAGGCAACTTATATTTCAGGCGGACCTACAGTTTATCGTAGATTCCGAACCACCGGAGTTACACGATTTGTCATCTAACTCCGGACCAGCGAAGATTTTGGCTATTAAACCCCACTCTGGCAAGGCGGCTTGGGGAGTTGGGGCAATGTTGAGTATTCAAAAGTTTTTATTGCTATAGGGTTCGAACGATCTTGAGCCCAGCAGTCCAATGCCTCGACCGAGGCATTTTAAGACATGAAAAATGGAAACGCAGCTGGCTTAGCTGGGGCGCCAATAGAAACACTTAGGCCCGATTGCACCGACCACACTTAAGCGAGCCTCAAGTTAAGGATAGCTTAAGTGATGCGCATAAGCCGTCACAGTGCGCGACTTTCCATATACGACGGCTTATGCGCATCACACTTAAGCTATCCTTAACTTGAGGCTCGCTTAAGTGTGGTCGGTGCAATCGGGCCTAAAGCTACTAGAAGTAGCCAGATTACAATACTCACCGATTTCCTAAAAACCAATAACAACACAGACATACTACTAACAGATTGGCTGTATTCAGACTTTCTCTAAACAAGCAAGTCACAATATTTGTAAAGAGTATAGTAATATAAATCTGTTGCATTTTACATTAAAAGTGCTACTAAATATAGTTCACAAGTGTATTTACCATAAACTGGAATAAGTAATATTTGACAGTCAGTTAAGCTTACGAAATGGCACTTTTTAGTTTAAATAATTATAAAAATGGATTCGTCATGACATACCTGACCAACTACTAGCAGAGTAAAAAGTTTTGATCACTAAGGTTGATGGCCCATATCTCAAAAAGAGTAGTACAACTCCTAAATTATAACCAAAATCCCTATAAAAGGTCAGAAGTAACAAGATATTGAGAAAAACAGAGGAAGGGATGAGTATTGTCCCTTGCATTTTTCAACTTGTACTTGGAAATAATAATCAAATAATTAAAGAAGTGATTATAAATAAATAGTTAGAACAATACACTCTTATTAGCAGACAACCTACAAAATCTCCAGAGAATAACAAAAAGGGTTAAAAATTCCGACAGTTCAAAATAAGTGATTTAAAAAAAAAACTAAATAAGGATAAACCACTTACCAAGAAAAATAAGGGCATAGGAAAGGTAAGAAAACATAGGACCTGGGATTAATGAAATGACAGCACGGATGAAATGATGTAAAGGATAGAAATAGCATGCAATACATTCTACACAAGGGCAAACTTTTGTTCTAGACATGTAAGCATCAGAATCAAAATTAAAGTAATAGACTATTAGATAAATTCTCTTCTGCAAAAGGAACTTATTGACATAATAAAATCTTGTGAATTGGAATAACTATTGTAGGTGTTATGATGCGAGGAAAGCGTTATGAATCTAACCCATAATCTAAGCCAAAATTGGTGATAAACACAGTATAGGACGCCAACGAATTTATTGGCTGCGATATCTTAGACCTAAACCCTTAGAGAGTGGTTCATCTAACGAACTATTTAAAACAGAAATAAACAAGGTACGGATTGTCATGTAGGTCACCAACCTTCGTTCGAAAATGACACCCTAAAAAAAGGAAGATGAAAATGGTTAAACGGCTTAGACTGATAATTGATAATAAAAGTAAATGGACCCGGAAAAAGGAAATCTTTATGATATAAGAAATATACAAGACTGAGCACCACAGAATATACATACATTATTAAAAGTGCACAGAACTAAGAAGTATTTACAATAATTGTAAACCTTAAGTAATAAAAATGGAACCCATAACAATTTATAAAAGTATATATTAATAAGTACTGCTTGTCCAAGTTAACTTGGCTTCCGATGTATGGATGCGCAGAAGTATTTCCCACTTGAGACTCAAAATAACAGCGCTGTCTTAGAACAAAGGGCTGAACATTCTCTTTTCTGTTTCTTCTATCTTTGTTAGTCTTTTGCGCATTTTACACGCAAAGTTATAATGTGCAAGCTTTACATGCTTTTGACTAAGCAGACATAATCTTACATTATATAAAAGTCCAGGTTTGTCTTCACCTACATTACCTCAGTAGAAGTGCACAAGCGCTTACAAAGCAGCAGTAAGACTGGAACAAGCCGATGATGATCAATTATTTTCGACGTTTTCTTCGACAGATGACGGCCTTGTAACTAGTGCACAAATTATTACATACACTAAATTGTAGCAAATACTATTGTTTTATAATTGATTGTTGTACTTTGTACTCATTACAATCCAAAAATTAGTCACGATTCAGAGAAAAATATTTCATCTGAGCAACTAAATTGTCCTATAACTCATTTGTGTCAGTTTGTTTTTCTTTGTGGTTCTTTATAAACCTCAAGAATCTCAAATATTCACTCCAATGATTAAAGCGACTACATTTTTAACTTTGAAACCAACATTAATTTCTATTTAAAATCACGTTGAAATCAGTTATTAATAAATAGATTAAAACAAATTTTACTTCGTGCAATCTAAAGGTTGGAAAATTTTTAGACGTTACTTTGTAAGTGCAATCATCTAAAAATCTGCTCGCATCGGGAGTAAAAACTTGTAGAGTCATAAAGTTATATTAAGCATTTTATTAACAAATTCTACTCATCTGCACGAGTATCAGATGCAAAACGTTTAGCTCAGTTAATAACGTGCCAGTCGCGAACTTCCCGGAAACGACTCCGGGATATTATGATAAACTGATTTAATATCTTACGTTTAATAATAAAAAAAAGTACACGGGGGGTTGATTTTGTCTACCGTTTATATTTTTTGCCGGCGCAATAAATGCCAAGTCTCGCAGATATTAATATTTATGACGATCGATATCCTTTCAACTTGCTTAATATTCAATCTGATTTAACACGGCACGCACCAATTTGTCTAATAACAATATATTTTAAAAAATAGCAATGAAAAAATTTAATTAAAGACCGTATAAAATGACTACACATCCATCAGGGATAGCAAACAGAGTGTGCTGTGGTGATATCTACCCTGCGGGTGTGTACTAAAGGCCAAATTACCATCCCTGTAAATATTTACGTTTTGAACATAGAATGGCAAAACTGCGCTTCTATTTTATATTTGAAATAAAATAAATAGAACAAATGCAGTGCGACAATTAAAGCGTAAAACTGTTTGAAAAGGTTAAGGGTTAAATTTTAATAAAGAAACAGAAATATCAACGTAAATCATGGGGTGCATAAGTATATATAATCATTACTATAAACAATTTAAGTGTGTTTAGTACGTTCCCGAGTAGCAAACGAGATTTTAACGACATACTAAAACGAAATATGAAAAATATTATGATCTTTAAATGACAGCAGGGGGGAGCGCGAGCATTTTTTTAGTATGCCTATTATTTCCTGTTTAACAATCTCCTCGCTCGCTTCTTGTATTGTGCTTGATAGAAACGAAACCTTGATCCCCATACGTACACCGTACTTATCTTACCATGTGCATGTTCACAAGGATAATGGCGCTAGCATATTCTATTCACAGGATAACAAAAACCTTACGAACTTATAATAAGGCCATGAATCATCTTAGACATTTATTTGGACAGGTAATTTTTCCACACTTTTCTTCCCTCCACTAATTATTTTTTTTTTGTTGCGCAAATTGGTATTCTCATTTTTCTCTTCTGGACTTAAACAGGTTCTAATTAGATCTTTTTTCAATATGTTTATATTGACCAGTAAGAAGCAATACTTTTACAGCCATCTTTTAACCAACCATTGAATATCTCTACTTTTTTAAACACTAACAAGTAATTTGCTATACATTCTAAACACTAATAAGTAATTTCATAAAATCTAGTAACTTATTTTGAATAAACAACTTTCAATAAAAAATATGCAAAATAATGAAAATTCAAGTTTCCTCTAAAAGCTCCTGCCTAGAAGCACCGACTATCAATAGTAGTTTTTACATAAAAATTAAATATAAATGCATTGTCGCTGAATTTTAATGATTCTGCAAGTCAGTGGCGTATCCAAAGTGTGTTTAGAAGGGCGCACTTTATTTAAGAGAATTTTGTATCTAAAATAAGAAGGCCTACAGTGTGGGACAGATGCCATATTAATATATTATATTTCGTTTAAACTCGTTGTCCGTGTATGTCTAAATAGAAAAGTTTGTGAATAAGTCTCTCGTGTGGGGTTACATCCATTGCTTGTGCATTTTCTATAGCTTTTGTCCACACATCAAGTGCGCCAATCAAATTGTTGTTGGTAAATCTTTCCGGGACGAAAACCTTGCTGTTGTTTGAAAAAAATATCATTTCCAAGTACGTGATCTTAAAGTTTTTGGTCTATTATCCGCTTCATGATCTTACAAACCGTGATAAGCCTGTTATTATTTGGGAACTGCTCATCTCCTTTCTTGAAAGTGAGGGTGACAGTAGCTTTTTTCCACTAGGAGAGTAGATCAGCAGTAGTCAGGGATTTCTCAAATATTTTGTTTAGTAAAGAAGCTAAATGTTTTGCGCATGTTTTCAAATAGACAGCCGCAATACACACACAACCAGCAGATGAATTTACAGTTTAGTTAGTTGTTATTTATTCGTTTTAAAGTTGGAAAATTTGTCTTCCATTAGTTCAAAGCTTCTTCCATTGATAAACGGCAGTTGGTCCGTAGGCTCAGTTGTGTACACTTTGTTTCGAAGTAGTTATCAAAACATTTTACAATCGCTCTCCTCTACTCTGGATAATTGCATGAGGCCTAGTTTTACAGGCATTTTAATTTCGGATGTAAGAATTCAATCTTTTGCCACCATCTAGGTCAACTTGTTCTTTATATTATTGTTTACGCAGTCGTCGTCCAGTCATCTTATATATATTTTAAGCTCTGCGTTTAACTCTTGATTTTCAACCTCATAATTTATGTACGGCTTATCCAGATTTACCCTTTTAACAAATTTTTGCGAAGTGTTTAAAAGTTGTTTAGACAGGTCACAGAAATTTTTATTGTATTTGGTTTCATTGTTTTGAGTTCCCGACCATTCCTTATAGTTACTAACAATTGGTATTTATCCAAATGTTTTATGATTTCATCGAAATCTGCTTTTTAATCATTTCATTTCAAAATGATAGTGATATAATTTAGTTTTAATTTCCAAAGTTGTGACTATGACCAGATGGTCGTTCAAACCGATGTTTTGTCTTAATATTAGTGGAGAGTGGAGTAATGAAGTCTTCGTCATTCGTTAGTCCCAAATATAATATTGCAGGAGGTTGATTTGCTCTATATCAAGTGTGCACAAGGTTTTTTGTCTAACGTAGAAATGCGCATAGTGGCAGATGAATTCCCGCTCCACTTCGTTATTTGTTCTTCGTTAGTTGGTTGAGAAAACGTTAAAGTCGCCAGACGAGATATCGAATTTTTCAAACATGTTATTGTCTGATTATTATGGGCTGGCATCAAAAACTTATCTGTATATTCTCCCTATAATAAGTTTTGAATCTCCAATTCTCCATAATAACTAAAGAAACGCAACTACTTAAGTTATTAAGTTCGTGCATATCTGTTATTCTAAGTCGGACCTTACACGTTCAATCTGGCATCAGTTCAATCCATGATCTTGATCATAAATGGATTGATGTCAGATTGATGGATTGACGGGGGTATTACACTTTCAATCAAAACTGAGAATATTCCATCAGTCTTTACGTTGAAACCGTTAATATAGCACGAACATGGATTATTATCATCATCATAATTTTCAGAAGGGCATTGTTGGAATAATAATAATCGTCAATCCATCCCATCAATCCATCGATTCATCAATCTTTCATCAATCTATCGTCAATCTGGATCACAGAATTGGATTGAACTGATGCCAGATTGAACGTGTAAGGTCCGACTAACAGTAGATACGCCGATTTCTTTCTCGCGAAAATCGGTTCACCTTCTTTTTATCCAGACTGTATCGTATAATCATGAATATTTGGGTTTAGCTATAATACTTTTTGGATGTTCTGTTTTAATTTCTAAAATAATCATACTTCGGTATGGGAGGTGTTTGTGTACATAATTTTTAGTTTTATTTTATTCGCTTGTGATTTGAGAAACTTTCCTAATATACCTGAGCACTAGATTCAGATTTAATTTTTATCCTTGATCTCGAAAAATCTCGATTTCAAAATTTTTCATGAATACAATACTTTATTTTACTTCGTTAATAAAAGTAATAAAAGTGTAAATAATAAAGCTTAGTTAAATTATCAAATTTTATTGGACTTTAGGTGAAGTGGCATGGCCCCCATAGACACCCCCGGATACGCCAATGCTACAAGTTACCATATAAGCTCTAAAATAAATTTTCACCGTCTGTGTTTGTGTAAAGCGACGACTTTAAGGTGCATACACATGTTACTTTTAAAGTATAAAGTTACAGTACCCTATAGAAGTAAAAATGTAAAAAAAAACTTCCCTACATGTAGTGTCAAGTTGCGCTTGTATAGTAACGAAGAGAAAAAATAAAGTTCAGATAAGACACGCTTTTTTGTTAGAATACGTAGATTATATATACGTTTAAAACCAACATGTCATGAAATTGATTCAATAGGGGAATTAAATTGATATAATCCTGCCACCGCAGATATGTTTTTTATGGCACAACTTTTGTGCTAAAAAAGCACATTTTTTTTATTCATATCACTGTCGTTGCCCATAAATATATGCGAATAGGATTTTTATTTATATACATATTTCAGTAATCCAAGCTGTGGCAGATGTGTTTCATACACATTGATTTTTTTGTAGTAGAAAAAGAAATCCATCGAACACGCTTCAACCCTTTTGATAGATTAGAAGCTTAGAGGGGGATACGGACCACATTTCCGTTGATCATTTAACACCACCACTAAATGCTCGGTCACGGCGTTTCGGATTGTCACAGGAATACACACATTCTGTGATTTTCTGTGATCTATTATCTCTTAACTTTTCTTATAAATATAAAAGTAAATTGTGTAAAATTTTTAAGCCGACAAATTTATTAGGAGGGATTAAAAGGTTTGAAAATATTTATAGTGCTTCTATCTTTATGACTTGATAATTAACAATTTATTTGTCAGTAAAACAAAAAACTTATTAAACACTACTTTACATTTTTTTATATAATTCCTAATATTTATAAACTGTCCAATAAAAAAGTTGGTTTTTAGTTTAATTAAATAAAATATAACTGCCGACCGAGTTCAGATGTCATATAAAAATTCTAAGGATCAAATTGTTTTCTTTTTAGCTGTGCTCCTATTGATTGTGTAGATCAATTAGGTGATATCGTTTCAGCCGTCTTCTAATTGGCTTTGTTTTTCAAATAATTTTCGGCCTTATAATTTTATTGCAAGCTTAATCCGACCTCCCTGCTCTAGTTTAATCAAAAGCATTTATAAGAAGGTAATATATTTGTATAAATTATAATATTATATAAGGTAGTTAAGGTTGGTAAAGAGGTAGTATGAGTGGCTGTTCATACTGTAACAAAACTGTGAGAAATGCCCACTGTTTTCCGAAAAAAGAGTCGGGGGTTCTGGAAGAACTCTGGGAAAACTCAACTTATCTTATCTCACTCCTACATCCTTGAAGGGGTTATGTAATCGACTAAAGGGGGTGAAAAGCGAGCCTTCGGCACCTCAAAATAGGAGCTCTTCGGCCAAGGACGACAACCCCTACAGATAATCTCGGCCCTCCTGATAGGGGGTTCGGGCATCACGCTAACTTCTTGACACCCGAAAAAACAGAAATGTGGTAAAAAGCCAAATAATTTGTCTTGGACTGGACTGGACTTACGGCAACGATCCAAGCAACGAAAAGTGACAAGAATCTGTCGAAAAATGGAAGAAAAACTTTATGACATGAAAAGGCTTAGCATAGATCTAGCAGTATTAACTAAAACGGAGAAAAGAGTCAATGATTAGAGAACCTGGAGCGTATGACCGTATTTGATAGTGGTCTCCCAAAAAAAATGTGTAATGACATGAGAAGGAATGAATGAACAGATTATTAGGATTGATATGATTATGCGTGTACACCGACTAACAATAATAGGGGTACTGAAAAGGAAACACAAGATAGAGCACACTTAGGCGTATAAATATTGATACACAAAAAGTATGCATAGGTCATCAAAGATATTGAGTACGTGAACGAAGCTCAATAACGCTGTATATCATTTCATAAGCATTTATGCACCAAATATTTTAAAACCTAGAGAAGAATCTGAGAACTATGTAAAGCTACAAGAAACTATAAAACTAATGAGAAACTCGGATAAACTTGTCTTATTCGAAGACTTCAATGCTCGTATCGGAAATGTAGCGATATTCAACGTTAAATAATTTTTTAATGAGCTCATCATCAATAAAAATGACAAACTCCTTATTGACTTTTGCTCCAGAATTAACAACACTTCCTGCATATAGAACATTAGTACTCCTTTAACAATACAAGATGCCAAAATTCCATAAATAGTTAACAGAGGAATCAACACAAGTACTAGACGTGAGACCTCTAACTTCAGCCAATGTAGGAACAGACCATCAGTTAATATTATGCAAAACAGACATGGAAAGTCCTACCAAAATCAAGACGGCTCCTCTGTGTAAAAATAAATGTATTCTTAAATCATTGTCATCTAAAACCGCGGACTGGTATATAGAGAGCAGCTGGAACAAAAATAAAAAAATTTACCTTTAGCATAAAAGATCACCAACCCAAGTATATTGGAATAAGTTTGAAACTAGGAGTAGAGTAAATTCGAATATCAGTTCAATCAAAATGAAATATTGGATAAAATTTATAAGCGAAATGAATTATAATATTTATAGGGCACAAAAGAAAGTCGGCAAGATGCTTAGAAATAGAAAAGACCAATAACAGAGTTTGTGCAAACAAAAAACGTAACAATAGTAACTTGGAAACAATATTTTAAAGAACTGTATATAGCTGAAAACTTTACAACCGTAGAAGATAAAAAGAAAGGAGAATACAAAGAACTAATCAATACAGCTGAAGTAATAGAGAAACCTAAGAAGCTAAAAAATAGAAAGCTCCGGGCCTACCAATATACCCAACGAACTCCTAAAATATGGTGACCATGATCTTGCTAAAGAATTACCAATGCTAGCGTAAGCGTGGACCTAGTCTACAAATACATATACACATATAAGGACCCACAGAGGAAGACTGAAGTGGCAGACGTAATCAAGCGCATAAAAAAAACTCAAGTGGAGATGGGCTGGCCATGTGGGTCGAATAAGGAACGGAAGATGGACGAAGAAGCTAATAGAGTGAAGATCAAAAGCCGACAAGGGTTGCAGAGGAACACCACCTACTAACCACCTAAATCAACTGTAGATGCAAAATTTATCATCAAGCAAATTAAGGAGAAAGAAATTAAATTCAACATAAAGCCCGTTTATGAGATTTATTACAACTACTCATGATTCGCAACATACCAACAAATATCGTAAAAGTGATAAGAAACCTCAGTGGTAACACTGTAAAAATAAAAGCAAATGAACAAACAAGCAAAGATATACTCACTCCTCGAGGAATACAGGAGAGCCTATTTCTCTTCAACCTTATAATGGACCAAATAATTGAAGGAGTGATCTTGCTAAACCTAGGATACAGATTTATTAATAAAACTATCGCCGATGACGCTCCTATTATTGCTAAAAGAAAAGCCGATCTGCAAAGACAGCTGTGTAAAGTCTGTCAAATGGGTCCACAAATAAAACAAAAATCAGACTAGATGTAAACATGCAATAAATAATAAACCTAATAAATCGGTGGAGTGATACAATTCCGTTACCTTCGCGCAGACCTATCAAGCAACTATGATCTAGTAAACGATCTAGGGTAAAACTCAACAAAGCTGCAGCCATATTCGGCTGTCTAAGAGATGTCGTGTGGAACAACAATTCGATAGCAAAATTAAAGTCTAGAAAACCTGCGTA
This sequence comes from Gymnusa sp. GC000175, assembly GCA_030264735.1. NCBI lineage: Eukaryota > Metazoa > Arthropoda > Insecta > Coleoptera > Staphylinidae > Gymnusa > Gymnusa sp. GC000175. The sequence goes on from JARJDX010104418.1 coordinate 11,225, forward strand.
GGACCTGTCTCGACCTATAGCATAGAAACCTTAGCTGATACAAACAAAACCAAAGATATGCTGCGAACATTAGAAATAAAAAGTTGAAGTCGATGCCCACCAGGATGGCCACCTAAACGCTAGAAAGACAGCTGGCAATTTCTCTCACGTGAAAGCCAACATCAGATGTAGCAACTTTTTAAAATAACAGACCAACAGGTCTCAGAAAGAAAGAAGAAGGAAGGGAAGAAAACTTTTTGATTTTGATGGTATTGTGTGCATGTTATGTGAGCCGACTTCTTGATCTTGGTTCTTATTTCTTATTATTATCTTATTTCGGCTAAGTATAACAAAAATTTGAACCATCCCGATAATAATCTCAGTATTTAACTTTTTTAGCTGAAGATTCCATAATTACCTTTCTTAATTATATTACTTTTTGCAAAATTTGACTAAATTTTCAAGATATCCGGAAAATTCGTTTAGTAATTTTATTTTTTTTTCCGCTTCTTAACATCCTTTTTTTAAATCAGCTCTTCTGGATTGATAGGGTAAAAAAAGCGCCCATTTTGTTTTTTTTTGATTATGATATCACCATTATAATATTCCAGGGGGCCATTGGATGTTTTATTAATTTCTGTTACTTTTGGGCTAACGCGCTTTTTGCTCTAGTTGTTTTATTCGAAGGCACACTGGTTTTGGTGTTGGTTGTTAATGTTGGATTTTTTTTATTAAGTTATTTTAGAGTCCCTTCAAATTAATTCAATGCACACGCTTGGAGCACATATCGTCGCCAGGGATGTCTTGGCTGATTTCATTGCATTGCGTTTATCAAACGATTTATAAAAAATGAAACTAATACTATAAATTATGATTTTTAATAAATAAGTTTCAAACGATATTTTTTTAATCTAAAAAGTTAATCTTATAGACTTTCCACATGCAACAATAATAAATGATTTATAATGCGTATGGTGTACAGCCATTTAAGTGCATTGACTTTAGGACCACCACGAAGATTTTAGCAACATTTCTATGTGCCTATAAACATAAGTCTTCTCAACTTGAATACATGTAAATAAATTAATCAATTTGAATAGATAGTCCATTACAAAATAGCTTTATCACCTAACAGCTGGCGATTAGGAATCTGATGGATTGGTTTTAATATCGTATAGTTAGGAAAGGTAGAAACAAAGGGATTTGGTTTTGCACTCATTACAGTCATTACTCTTCTGTCTAATAATACCTGAACTTTATTACGAGACATCATCTATCAGCTCACTAACTAGACTAGATATTGCCTCTTGCTAACTCCTTATTGCCTTCCCACCGCCTTCTTCGGTCACAATCTAATCAATCGAATAAGATGTTCATGCTAATTTATTGCAACTACAAGATACTTAAGCACATAATACATCATAATATTAAATGCAAGATACTAATTAAATACGTGCGCATAAAGAATACGTTAATTCTGGATAAATTAGATTCTGATTATTAACGCACCAGTAGATAAATCCTTTAATGTGAGATGTAATTATACCGCTGTAATTGCAATCCAATAAATTGATCATATTTATGGGAGTACTCAAACTTAAACAAACCATAATTACTGCTATATGCTAATTTATTTATTTATATTAATATTCATACTGATGTTCGTGCTAATTAGGGATTGGCGCAGAATTACAGGCCGAGCTTATTATGACAATTGTGCGTTTTATTTGGGAAAATGCACCTGAGCCTGAGGATTTATATAAGTGCACTAGGGTTATTGATTGTAGAGGTCGTTAGCGTATACTCTTATTTGTGGCTGAGGGTTGAAATGGGCACAAGGGGATGCATTTTATTGCTATTGGGGTTCACTTTTGTATGTTATTCTTAAAAAAATACACCCAAAGTAGACTCCAATAACAATGATTTTAGTGCGATTAAATTTATTATTAGAAGAAAAAA
>JARJDX010104503.1:0-18792 GCA_030264735.1 Gymnusa sp. GC000175
TAGTTGCAGGGATTTGGCTTTTCATAGATTCAACTATGCTCGCAATAGACTCGTTTAGAATTTTATTTTCATAAGAATCGCTCGAATTTGGTGCATTATCATGCTGATTATTATAGTACTTATCATATTCAGGAACATTGCTATAGTTTACATTATAATCTACCGGATAATAGCCATTTTTCACATATTTTTTGATAAGTTTATCAATCTCTGAGTTTTTTTTATTTCCTTCGCCATTATTTCCATTTGAATTTCTTGGAATTCCTGGAGGTGAATTAGGATCGTTTGGCTTCGAAGGATTTTGTGTTTTACAATAGCTCGTGCATGTAGTTATGCATACATTGTTGCATTGTGTCATACTATTATTATTTAAATAACTCTGCTGGCATTTAGCAGCACAATCATCAGGAGCTATTTGAACAAGTAGAGCCTGTGCTAAATTTAAGAAAACAATCATCATGTGTTGTAATACTGACGCAATTTTTTATATTTATTATGTTGCAAAACGTTTCATAAAATTTTTGTTTCAATTAATCCGATTTCATAATTTATTGATCATCATTTTGACAGACTAGGCGATTTCCACCTATTAAATTAATAAATATTGATTTGTAAAAAGGGATATTGCGGAAATCCAAAATCAATTCAATGCATATAAATGGCTTTTGGCAAACTTTATTCAAGAAAACAACAAGAGAGTACTCAACTGGTTAATTAAAGTCGTCTAGAAAAACCATCCTTTAAATCAGAAAATTCGTCCCCGATAATATTAAATAAGCAATATGTTAACAACAGATCTTTGTTTTGGGCTTTTCATGTATATAAAAGTTTTTTAAGGATAAAATATTCGCCACTAAACAGATATTTTGAGGATGCCTTTGAAAATGCAATTGTAAAAGATTCAGTCTCTTGCTACACTCTTTGGCTGGTATATTGTTAGTAGTGCGTGATGAAAATGTGGAAGGCTTGTGGAAATTCCTCTAGGGGATAGTTTTTTTTAATTTCTTTCTATGCTTTGAGAGTAACAGCATCCTTGGAGGCTGTAATTGAGTTTTTTGCATTCATCATTAGCTTCTGTGAAAGTCTATCTATCTAGGAACATTTTGAAGATCTATTTCCCTGTTTCGGAGCGATGAGTTGCAGTTTGATCTGTAAAAACCAAACTAGAACAAAAATTTGTATCACATAGGGTTAGACCCAACTTGTGGAGATACTCCTCATTTATCGTGTAGCATCCAAAATATGGGAACTGTAATTAAGTAGCCAGCGAGTGTATGCAAAAACTTCTATTCCGAAAGACGAGGATGCTAAGAATCCTGGTTAATGGCATCTAATTTCTGTAGTACATGAAGGCTTGGCGATTCCTAACAGATGATACAAGCTATGTTTGTAGAATGAGCTTTTTAGTTAAAGCCTTATAAGCCCGATAGTGGTTCAGTTATTTCACAAAGTTATTGAATCAGATCAAGAAATCGCATATTATTAAGTATTCAAGTTTTCGTCTCCTTGTCTAAACTGGGAAGCTAATGTCTAACTATGAGATTTTAATCAAACATTTATATGAAAAAACAAAGAATTGCCTCTATTTTATAAATATAAAGCGAAAAATATTTACCACAAGAGATATATAAGAGAATTAGGAATACCAACAAATGTTGAAGCGTACATCCAATCACGGATACTGAAGAAAACTCTTGAAAGCGTATCATTTGACCGAAGACGAAATCTTGTTGAAGAAGATGAACTCGAAGAAGAGGTACCGGAGGCGGTAAGGAGGTTGTGTATGGCAGAGCAAGGAGTACCTGAATCTAAAATGACTCAAGAAACAACTAAATGAAAAGTTTTATATTAGCCCATAAATAAATTATTTCTGATAAGGCTTATATTATTTTAATTTTCCTCTCTTGACTCCGTTTTGGTTCGAGCCTAGAAGTTAGCTATCTCGCCTACTAGCTCAATAGCTTCTTCAATCCCGTCATCTCTTGTATTTCTTCTTTAATTTAAAGATATTCTTTGAGTGCATTCTTCAATACTTTAGATCGGATATGTGCTTCTATGTTCTTAATCCGCCAAAGTTCTTTGACATGCTTCTTTTGATATCTTGTTACGATCCCCTCCGAAGCCATTACATAGGGCATAATTTTCATTTTACATTTATAGATTAATGACAATTCATTAGCGTTTATAAATATAAATATAAACTATTCCTTTTAAAATGGAATAGCACGACATACCAACGAATTATCACCAAAAAATATGAATGAACTGAGACTAAAATTATATTATTTATCTAAGGTTTAATAAGATAGTTAACTACCATTCTTGAATAACAGCAGATTTCGCCTCTGTCGATGCATCTGTAATCTTGCTCACAAACTCATGATACTCATTTTGATCATTTTCGGAGCAAGTAATTGGATGCATGCTTCAGTTTTTGGGCGAATCCCGATCTCATTTCTGTGTTTCTTGTGGTATTTCATAATCAAACCCTCCCAGGTCATCACATATGGTATAATTTTCACTTTGCATTTATAAGATAGGGCCAACTTGTTTGCAATCAGATCGTATTTTATAGTCCTTTCATTCTCAACTTACGTCAATAAATCAAGATTAGCAATTCTAACTTCTATTAATGTTATTTCTTTTATTTTTTAGCATATATAATAAATTTGATCTGTTATGCTGTATTTTGATGTCAGCTTTGATTCGATTATCTACTCTTATCTCTACATTTTAGTTTTCTACAACCTCTTGAACTGAGTGCGCTCTCAACTTCTTTGAGTTTTTCAGCCTATGTTTATTGTATAGAATCAGATGGATGCATCTTTGGACCTCATTGTGTCTTCTTCTATAGTTGTGGCCTAACATTCTGTCACATTTAGTGGCTAAGTGATCCACTGTCTTCATAGATTCTCTGCAGTGAAGACATTGCACTCTTTCTCAAAACAAAATATTTCTATCTTGAAGGAAGCAGTAGGCTCCTTCATCTCTAGGCTTCAGCTTCCCTTTGTTCGAACAGATAGATGAGTCTTTTACATCTGCAAGTTCATGATCGCACACTCTAAATAATCTTTCATAACATTCATTTCTGTAAAGATTGATTATTAGAGTTTTAAATTGTACTTCGCACAAGCTCTTTGCTGCAATAAACTCATCTAATTATATTTAGCTTTGAGATAGCTTTTTACAATCGCTAGGTGAGTCAAGTTTTCCTTCTCAACTTTGAGTATTGCTGCACGTCTCAAACAAGCATTACTGATTCTTTCAAAACTTTTATTGATTTCGAGGAACATTTGTTCGCTTTTGTGCTCAATATTGCATAAACCTCTACCTAGTTGTGCTCTAGGCAAATACAACTTCTCTTTGCATATCAGCAATTAAATATAAATTACAAGAAATCGTTTAAATTATATCATCAAGTAAATTAAGATAATTATTCAAAGTAAAATTTGAGACAGTGAAATAATGTTGGGAAATTAAAGCCAAAAAGAGAGATATTATAATTTATTAAGGATCTTTAGCTAATTTTGAAATAGCTTTTAACTAAATATTGTTTTAGTGGCACTTTAATTGAAATTGAATTATTCAACATGCAAAATTTCTTGTTTTTTAAAATTTATAAATCATTTGCAAACCAAGAAAATTTAGCCCATGGAAGAAGATAAATTTGAAATTCCTGATTCAATAGCTTTTTGCAAAGATGCATATGAAATCTTTGATATTGTGGGAGAAGGAACTTTCAGCTCAGTATATAAAGCCCTATGCCGAAAAACAAATAGACTTGTGGCAGTAAAAGCAATTACAAAGACAACCTCTCCAGAAAGGATTCTAGAAGAGCTTACAATTTTAAAGCAACTCGATGGAAGAAATAATTGCATAAAATTACTTGATGTTATGAGGTATAAGGACCAAATTTTGATTGTATTTCCACTTGTCAAAACATCCGATTTCAAAGATTTTATTGTAACATGCAGCATGAGCAATATTAGAAAATATATTTATAACCTATTAATAGCAGTTCAACATTTACATTCAAAAAATATAATTCATAGAGACATAAAACCTAGCAATTTCATGTATTCTATGTCAGAAGAATCTGGATATTTAATTGATTTTGGCTTAGCTCAGTTTGAAAAGTTGAAGGAACCCGAACATCAGAAAATTCAACCGCCGTTGCTGTTTTTTAATTCTATTGTAACGGCCAGCAAGCCACCAGGATATTATGAAAGAGATACTAGACCACAGATGAAGGCACCAAGAGCAGGTACAAGAGGTTTCCGAGCCCCAGAGGTTCTCTTCCGATACCCTTACCAAACCAAGTTGATAGATATCTGGTCAGTTGGGGTTATATTGTTGTCTATATTAACTGCACAATACCCCTTCTTCCTAAGTACAGAAGATATGGATGGGCTTGTCGAGATTGCCGTGATTTTTGGTCATTCAGAAATGAGAAAAGCGGCGAAGTATTATGGTAGAAATTGGAAATCAAATATTTCAACAATTAAAGAAGAAAGATTAAAATTTGAAGATTTGATAATTCAACTTAACCCGAATTGTGAAATTGATTACGAAGCCATTGATTTATTAAATGGAATGCTTGAGTTAATTTCTGAAGATAGGTTTACAGCTGAAAGAGCACTTGAACATACTTTTTTTAGAAAATTAGATTGAAAGAAATAATTTATGGCATAAAGCTAAATAATTCGAGTTTGAAATACGATTTGTTTTATAAAACATTTATCTTACTTCAATACCTCTTACAATCCTATTTGAGATCATATTCTTTAAATAAACTGTATTCGATTGATTCATATGTATCCATGAGTTTTTAAATTATTCTTGATCATAAATTTTGCTTTAGTATGGATCTAAATATTTTATTTAAGGGTTAGATTTTGAATACCTTTGTTTTCGGTTCTGGGCGATTAATATTGAGTTCGCTAAATGTCTCACTGGCTGGTTCAATAGCTTGAACAATCCATTCTTCTCAGAATAGATCCACATGTCTCATTTTATTATACATATTTGTTTTCTATTAATTACCATTCCACCATCCGAATAATTTGAATATAATTAACCTTTGGGAAGATTTAGCATTCTAAATATTGGTTTGTTATGTGATGGGTTCGAATATAAGTGCATACAAAAATTTTCAATAAAAGAATAAAGCCCTGATATCACTATGAGCCTGGAATTTAAGCCACCTCAGAGAAGGAATGCATTCAAAAAAAATCCAAGGAAATTCTTTTGGCTTTTCAGGAAAAAGTTATTTATAAGATTGTTGGAATAGTTAGAAATTGTTTTAAGGAGAATCATCCTTAGATCCTATAACTCTATTTCCCAAAGATCACAACCCATATATCATCTAGACTGTAGCCCGATCATACCGGAGTGACTTCGATTCCTGCCTCCTTCTTAATCAGACTATTTCCCATCATAGGATGTAGAGCTTTTCCATGGGCAGCCACTCATTAAATCCTACCACCAACTAGGGAAAGCTTGTATATTCAGCTCATGGGACTGCTACCAGGATTTACTCCAGATCTACCATATTTACTCTTATACCCGAGACATAGACTTACTACTTCTATCGCACTCCCTGAAGCCCACTCTCTCCACACGTTGATCTTTGCATAGCACGCTGGGTGATATGGACGCTTTCGCAGTATATAATACAGGAGTCTTATTATATACATTATTTCAACGAGGCCTGTCAGTAACTTCCTACTGTGATCCTTTATGATACTACCTTAGTGAATAAATTCCCTCTTTGATATGACTAAAATGCCAGGCCCATAATGATATCGGAGTTTACTTTAATTTTTGGAAATTTTGCACCCATCGAAATTCGCACGCGCCATCATGTCGAACCATGTTTTTAAATTATGCCCGCTGATTCTTCTTGAAATCCCAATGCATTTTCAAAAAAAGAAATATTTCCCGAGCCGATTCCTTCAGATCTCTCAATTTTTCTTGAGTCATCATATAGGGTGAAAAGATTATTAAAGGAAAGGGACCTTCAATCACAGATTTTCTATAGTTCCTACGCCTGCACAATTTTACTCCCCACAACATATTAAAATGCTAGTTAGCTTAGTTGCAAAGAATATGATTGAATAATCTCGGAATTTAAAACTAAAAATCGAAAAATAATTGAAAGTTTTGTTTTTATTTCAGATTTTTGATAATTTCAGATATTGCTTCAACAAAAACTCTTTCCAAATCATCAAGATTTTCAAGAATACAATACTTCAGTGAAAACGAATCCAAATATTTCTCAACAAAGATTTTACCATCAATAACAGATACTTTAGACATTTTTTTAATGTTGCCCTTATCGATCATCACGACCAAAAAATTATCCTTAAAATATCCAGTATTTTGAAAAATCCCATCAGTCAAAATAACATTAATGCCGTCCTTGAAATCTTCAGCCCAATCAATTGATGTTATGTCATCATTAAAACTCAAATCTGTAATTGAGCATGGCCTGACATCGGCACCAAACCTATAAAGCTCCACTGGTATATTAAGTGATGAGAAAGCATTAAAAATCTTAAAGTAGGTAAATGACAACATATCTAGCAATTTCTGGTCTGCCATGCTCTTTGAATTATCAATAAATAATCTTAGAATATAGTCTTTTTTATCGCTTTTTTGACGTTTCATCCAGATTTTATCTTTTCGAAAATCACTAGCTATATATGGTATAATTCTTTTCATGTTTAATTTTTTACCAGACTTATAATCGCCTCTGTACTTGCTAGTTTTATTTGAGTCCAAAACGGCTCTTAATAGATTTGTTAGTTTAGCAAAATCATGATTTAAATGAGGGAATATAACATTCTTTTCGAAACTGTATCCTTTTCCATCCAAACCATCGCCCTCGATAGCCTGTTCTCCTTCACCTTCTTTTATAGCGGTGATGTCATCAATATTTCCACCCTCAACTTTACGGTTGTATCCATCAGATTCTGTACATGTTTGATTTTTATTCAATTTCGATTCTACCCAAGAATACTCTTGAGCATCATAATTATCGTTTGAAAACTCCGGCTTTGAAATATCTTCGTCACCTGAATTATTTTCATTCAATTCTTGATTGGATTCATAATCTTGAACTTCTTCTTGTATTAATTGGGAATCGCTTTCATTTTCCGAATTGTTGCAACTAGTTTCAATGTTTGAGCTGGTTTCTTCAAAATCTCTTGGTAAATCTTCATTCCCATCAGAATCAGAATCATCTAAGCATCCTCTTTTATTATCATCATTTTCTTCCTCTGCACCGGATATGCTTTCTTCATCAACGCCGGTAGATCCTTCAGCTTCATTACTAACACTTAGCAGTTCGCCATCATTATTCATCTCAACACCTTCATCCTCATTATCAATAATGTTATTATCATCATACTCATCTGGAACATCTTGCTCTTTGAAATTGTTATCTTGTGTAATATCCTCACCTTGTCCTGCACCCAAACCCTCTCCCGTACAAAGTTCACCATCATTTTCAATATCGCAAAAAGTATATATAAAATATAAAAATGGCGGGAATGGATAATCAATAGCAAGACTAATTAAATTCATGAGAGATCTAAGTGTATCCACCTCATACATTCCAATGTTAATATTGTTGATTGCCTTGTTCAATATCTTTGCAAGGCATAATTCTGAGTAAGAAAACTTATCTAGGATACTTCTTGAGTAAAATTTATCTAATATATTATCTTTTGTCAAAGGTTTTTTAAATAAGCCATTAATTTTATTTCTTTCAAAGTTTTTAGACAAATCTATCCATTTATCACATTCACAAGTTGGTAATTTGGTATCATTATTTCCAGAACAATCATTAGAAGTAGAGAAATCGTTTTGGATAATAAAACCCGGAAGTCCATAATTGTGAATTTTTTGACAAACGGGTGGATCAAATTTAATTTTTATAACAGAAGTTACTGGTATTAACAAAAACTTATCGACATAACCTGACAGAATGGAATAATACTGTAAGGGTTCTTTGAACAGCTTCACTTTGCATTCGTTTAAGCGTTTTTCATTCATTTCTTCTATTTCAAAAGCCTTGTATTGCAGAATTATGTTATAAAGTAATACTGAAAAATATTTTTTAAGATATTCTTCTGCAAAATAAAGTCTGTCCAAATATTCATAGACACTTGAGTTGAGGAAAAACTTTTCCATACTGGAAACACTAATTTCGCTGAAAATAAAGTATTGAAAATATCGATAATTCTTTTCGAAAATCAAAATTGACTTTGATTTATATAACTTTAAAAGTTTTTCTAAACACAAATGATTCTTCTGAACCTCAATGTAAACTGTCTCATCAATATCTGTTTTATCATCAATTTTAAGTAAGCTTTGGAATTTATTTTCATTATCAATTTTATATTTCTGAAGAGAATCAATCAGTTTTTCAGGGGTTGTAAAAATAGGGAATTTAGAAATGAAGTTTGTTACGATTAAATCGGATGCAGAAAGAGTCAAAACATTTTCTCTGCTTTCAATCGCTTGCGCCTTTGTTTTCGCCGGAAATAAGGCGTTCAAACAATTATTGAGTTCTTCATTAGTAAACTTAAGATTCTTTATTTTATCACTCATATCTCTTCCTTGCTCGGTAATATCAGCTATATTTTTCATATTTTTGAAAATTTCAGGATTTATAGGTTCTTTGAAACAGATTGATTCGAGAATCAATAGATCTGAATTAGTAGGATGGCCCATTATAGCGTTGAAAAGATAGCGCGAATACTCCTGTTTCATAAATCGATTGAAATATCCTGTGCGTAGTAAGATTAAAGACATGTCACGACTTGATGGATAGCATTGATTTAGGCAAGATCTACATTTTACTCTTTCAGAGAATAAGTGTATCAAATAATAGTCGAAAATATCGTTAAATTCATCTAAAAATTTTCTAATGTTTTCATCAGAAATATATAAACAGAAATTCAAAGACTCAAGGAGGTTTAAAAATTTTTTAAAATCTCTTCCTAGCCTCTTATCAACTGCTAAAATTCTTTTACTATATATGTCATCAATACTATCAAATTTTGCCATAAGCTCCCTCAATAGACTTTTCAGTTGAATTGATTTACTAGATCCCAAATCGTTATCATCATTCAATTCAACAACACAGTTGTGTCCATATTTATAAATGGCTTTCAAAACACACGAGATTTTTGATTTTAAAACATATTGTTTAAAACGGAATTCATTTTCAAGATGCTTCTTTAAATTTAAAAGAGGATCCTCTTTTATAATCGAGTTGAAAATCTGGTGATCAAATGCATAATCAGTTGCGGTGTTAAAGGAACATAAAAACTTTGAGAATTCAGAAATCTCTGCTAATTGATCGATAGTTTTATACTTTAAAAATGATATGAAATGCTCTTTATATTCGAGAACTGTGCATGGGAAATTTAAGCAATTTACAATTTTTTCGTTGGTCATTTCAGTATTTTTAATAATAGAAATAATTGATGGATTAGTTTTAAAATTGTCTGATCTTTGAATAAAATTAGCAGGTGATTTTACTGCGAATCTAGAAATATACTCATATAAATCCAATTTATCCTTATCATACAATACAGGCTCAAATACATCAACTCTAAACATCTCATTGATTTCTTCTTCTTGAAGAATGTTTTTGATTGGAAGATTTATAGTAAGATATTCAGGAAGATTGTTATAATATTTAAACTTCTTTAAATCTAGATCTATATCGTTGAAACTGCAGGAGATGTCTGAACTGACGAATGAATTATGAATAGTGAGATCTTCATCCTTTGATATTTTCAGTTTCTTGATGAAATCAACATTTCCAGATTGATTTTTATTTTTTGTATCAAAGTGATTTGAGAATATTTTATAAACATCAAGATATGAATAGTTAGAATCTAATTCGATGGATTCACAACGATCATACAGTGCAGGAGAAAGAAGACTGGGTGTCTGGCACAATAAAACAAAAATAGATTTATCATGAACAATAACTTGTGTATCATTTCCCTTTTCAAAAATATTTAAAACTCTTTCTGGTTCAAATAATGAATTGAGCCGATCAAATATGGATTTTTCCACAGCTTCTGGAGAAGAAAAAACAATTAATGACGGATTTTTCAGTGCATGCACAAGGAGTGAATCTTTCCACTCAAAGAAGCTAGTACCTGAATCTGATTTTTGATATTGGCCCAAGAGATCACACAAATCTGTTTCTGGATGGCAGTGTATCAGATGAAGCTCAAGATCTAACAATGAAGATAAGAATCTCAAAAGTGGCATCCTTCCGATTGATCCGGATAAAACAACAGGTATTTGCTTTATGAAACAGCGCAATATTCGTTCTACCTGGGCTATTTGAGAATGCGCAATAACATATGAAGGATCAATTTTGGAATAAGGAACAACGAGCGAACCAATTGAAAAGTTTTGCTCATTAAAACTATAAACGAATGAATTATCAGTTCTCTTAAGCCAAGAATCATTTAAGCAATTTATAAGCAGGGAATTCTCAACGGGGAGAGATGAAGAATTTCCAATATTTTTCGAATACGGGCGAAAGGGAATCAACTGTTGAATATTAGAAAAACCAGAAATCAGCTCATTGAATTTTATATTTCCTCTCAAAGATGAATCACTTTTAAATATGCACTGCTTTCCGTATAATTGATACAAAATGCTTTGAATATCATCATGAGAATATTGCTCCATATTAATCCTTATAAATCTGTCTAGAAAGCTTTTAGGAAGTACTTTTCGGCCATTGTTGGAAGAAAAAGGATTCATTGTAGCAAAAATACAAGTTCTAGGATGAGATTTTACCATTTGATCATTTACTAAAAGCTCTCTTCTATAATCCAATATTCCATTGAGTCCTTCAATTACACTTTGTGTGCATAAGTTAACTTCGTCAAGAATAATCCAATATCCTTTTCTAATAAAATGAACAAACTCACTTTCGATGAATTTTATCGAATTATCAACAGGCAAATATGTTCCAGTCATGTCACTCATCTCCGTCTGTTCAGAGAGGTTGATTCTGAGAACTGGTATGCCTACCATCTTAGAGATGTTTTGAATAATACTTGTTTTTCCTATCCCGGGATCACCCTCGAGAAGTATTCCTCGTCCAAGTGAAAGTCCTCTTAGAATTCTTTTTAAATTGGAACAAACAGTGGCTGAATTGAAGTGAAAAGTCGATATACTGGATGTTCTTAGAAGATGATACGGCCTTACACCGATCATCCTGTCATTCTCTTTAAATTCAAAAATTTCACATTTGCACAAACCAAGCATTTGTTCAATATCATTCCATATTGAAACTGGATCTCTCATAATTTCAATAAAGCACGGTACATTATCAATTTCTACTCCATGAATAGAGTCCTGAGAAAAGTCCATGCTTTTAGATTTCTCAACGATAGAATATACATTTCTAAGATGATTGTAAATAAGTTCTATTTTTCTAATGTTGAATTTAACGGCGCAGTCCTTCAGCTGAGTTTTAAAATAAGCTGAATCATTATTTGGAATATTTTTTAAAGAGGAAATCATATTTTCAAAAACATCGTAAAATTCATCGTTTTCTAACTCGAAGTAAATTTCTGTAAATCTATTTTTTAGCGCAGGAGAAAGCTCTCTTTTACCGAAATCTCCACTTGGATTCATTGTAGCAATTAATTTAAAACTTTCCTTTGCAAGAAACTCCTGTGATGTCTCTGGAACAAACAATGCTCTTTTATCTTCTAAAAGACTGTTCATTCTTTCAAGAACTGAATCTTCAGCCAAATTGATCTCATCTATCAAAAGAGAATCTCCATTTTTAATAGCTTGTAAAACTACTCCATCAATCCATTTGACATTTCCATCTTCTAGAATGGAGTGGCCTATCATATCTGAACTTTCTATATTGCTATGCATGTTGATAATTCTGAGATTATTCTTGAAGATTTTGGATACAATTTCACATATTTTGGTCTTCCCTATTCCTGTTTCTCCAACTAAGAGAACAGGCTCGTTGTTTTGCCAAGATTTGAAAATCAGATCAATTATTCGTAAATATGATTTCGTCAGTATAAAGTCTTTGGTTATTTCATTAAATTTATCGTCAAAACTCAAAATACTTTTCTTTTCATCACTATAAGCCTGAATGTCTAGTGATGCAAAACTATAATCCTTTTTCCAATCAGAATAGGATGCAAAATAGTTTTTCTTTTCCGATGCAATCTTATCATCAAAGACTTTGTTAAAGATTCTGATAACAACTTCTCTATCGCTGGCGCATCTTTGTCTTTCTAGAATCAAATTCATACCTATTTCATAAAGATGATAATATCCAGTCGGATTTCGCTTGGCCCATTTAAACAAATCTCTTAATGTAATCAGACTGTTGATTGTTCTTTCCAATTTAAGGTTGTTGAATATAGCAAGCATATATTTGATAAAATTCGGCGGCAGCTTACAGCTCAATTCCAGAATTGTTTTTATTTCATTTTCATCCTTTTCATAAAAAAAAATCTCTACAAATCGATTTCTTAAACTTTTTGCAAGTCCTTGCCTTCCACTGTAATTAATATTTTGAGTTGCAAATATTCTGAAATTTGGATGGGGTTTAATGGTTCTATCAATTTCTGGAATATAAAGTTCTCTATTATCATCTAAAAGTCTATTCAAAACCTCAAGTACATCGCTTGGTGCCAAATTCAATTCGTCTAAAATAATCCAATAACCGTTTATCATCGATGAAATTAAAACCCCTTCTTTGAACACTATTCCATCCTTTGTAGATACATAATTCCCAATGTAATCAGAGGCTTCAGTATGCTCATGGTTATTAACTCTCAAAACTCTGGTATTATATGCTTTGGCCAATGCAATAACTAAACTTGTTTTTCCGGTCGATGTATCTCCTTGCAGTAGAATAGGTAAATTGAACTCCACCGCTAATTTTACATCAGCTAAATGGATATTTACCCTGGGCGTTATAATGAATCCATCAATATTTCCAATCTTAACATCTTTTGATGAGGATGGAACCACATTAAAATATTTTTTAAATAATGTAACAGCTTGTCCTCTTGAGTTTAAATCCAACTGGGTGAAAAATAGCAAATTAAATGCATAGTAGATAGCGTGCCTTTCATTTTTAGAATTCAACATCATAATTAAATGAAGAGCTCTTGACAGGGTTCTTCCAGAAATTAATGGCTCAATAATATTAGAAAATTGTCTGGAAATAATCCCTTTTCGAAACTCAAAATAAAATTGAGAGATTTGCTCTACTTCTGGAATCAAATTTTTCGTTATGCTTTGAACAACCGATTGAATGCATTTTATGTTCATGCTAAAATCCTGCATTATGATTTTATTAAAAACTTTACCATCGTATTTTTTCTTTCCATAATCGCCATGCGGATTCATGCATGCAAAAATCATGAAATTTTCATGAATTTGTATTGGCTTTGTGAACCCATTTTCGT
Organism: Gymnusa sp. GC000175; assembly: GCA_030264735.1. NCBI lineage: Eukaryota > Metazoa > Arthropoda > Insecta > Coleoptera > Staphylinidae > Gymnusa > Gymnusa sp. GC000175. The sequence goes on from JARJDX010104503.1 coordinate 13,497, forward strand.
AAAGAGTGATTTTATTCTTTGATAATAATGCATCCAGGAGTTCAAGAGTTTCTTTTGAAGCCAGGTTAACTTCATCCAACAGTATCCAGTTTCCATTAATCATAGAGTCGGTCAAAATACCATTTTTATATTCAAAGGGGAGTTTTCTATCGATAAAAGACATATACTTTTTAACAATTGCTTGATTTTCTTTATTAGATATCAACAAAAGTTTTTCTAGCAAAGCTTTTTTACCGAGCCCTTTTGGAATCTCATGTCTAGCTTGCCTAAACAACTCTTGAATCTTTCTATTGATATCAACAGACCTATAACCACCGATAAGATCTGAAGCATCAAAGTCTGAGGACATGTTGATAACCTTAAGAGATGTTTGCTTCCCAAAAAAATCTTGAGAATGCTTGCTTAAGTATTGAACTATGGCTGTTTTACCAGCACCTGTTTCTCCGATTAATAGTGATGGAATCTTAAACTTAATATTAAACATTAAAGATTTTACAGTGGCTGAAGCTGATTCGGTTCGAGCAAATGTCATGTTGGGAAATATTAAGGGATCTCTTTTCAACAATAAGAATTCTTCTAGATGTTTAGATTCATGACTCAGAAAAAAGTTAACAACGGCTTGGTATAAAATGTTTCGGCCACTATTAGTATCCATGTTTTCGTTAAATTCTAAAAATAGATATTTGTAAAGATTTGTTAAAGTTCTAAAATGGTTATCGCATATGAAATCTCCGTTAAAGCATTCACATTCAGATGAATCTTTTAAACAAATCTTAGAGCAGGCTTTCATAACACTAAAATCGCATTTGTCAACGTAATTATCATTCAAAAATTTAAAAATTTTAGATATCAGATGCTTAAATTCACCGAACAAATTTAAAGTTTCATCGAGAGTATATCTTATAGGGCCAACAAAAGTGACATTGCGCATTGGGATTACATCCTTTGAAGTCAAAAATAATCTGAAATTTGGATGTGCTGAAATCTTTCTCCCATCTAATGATAGAATTTCTCTGTTTGAAACGACTGATTGTAGAAACTGACACAAATTAAAATTTAAATCAATGTTTTTAAAGCACACACAAAGCCCTTCTTTCATAGCTTTCACAAGCAACCCATCAACGTAATTTATGTTTCCATCAACAATAGAATAGAACCCTGATATAGATTTAGTTTCCAAAATTTCGCGGGAGTCAATAACAATAAGATCAGGCAATAAGTTGCTCAAGAAAAAAGTTTTTCCTGTATTTCCGTATATAACTGTCGGTCTATCTATTCTGACCATTTCTCGAAGTTGCTCTTCGAAATTCTTTATAAATGGAATTATTCGTTTCATGGAGTTAAAAATAAAAATTTTCAAAAATTTAATTTTTTTGTAAATTTGAGAATTCCATAATTAATAGACGAGTTTTGTTTTAAGTGTTGCTATAATTTTACACTTACAAAATAAAGAATTGAAAGTGATATGGTAGTTGAGAACAATTTCAATTACATGCTTATTTAGAATATAAATATGCTGAATAGCTGAGCATTGAGAGTCGATAAATTTAAATCTTTGTTCGACAGGTTGACGGGTTCAAATTCAAGTAGATGCAAAAAATTTGAGCAAATCCCGATTTCGCCATGATGCTAATCATTTAAACCATCTTGAAAAGGGAATATATTCATTAGGGAAAAAATAGAATTTAGCCTCTATTCTCTATGATATTACCTAAGGATTGAAGTAGGAAGTAGCAGGCAAAATAGTGCATACAAGAAGACTGATGCATTATATAATACCAAAATATCCATACCACCCAAAGTTCAAAGTTAAGATAAGCATGCAGAGATAGTGAGCTCCAAGGAGTGTGATGAGAATATATTCCATGATGAAAGAGCAAGAATAGGCAGATCTGGAGGTAATACTGGTATCAATTTTAATGGGATATATATCCAACATATCGCAATCTGATTTTCAATTCAAATCGTGGCTGCTCGTGGTAGAAATATATTTATTAAGGGGTTATATTGTTTCGGTTTTCTTCTCTTGACTCTGATTTGGTTTTAAGCCCGCAAGTTGCTATCTCACCTACCGGATCAGTGGATTCTTCAATCCTATCATCTCTTGTATTTCTCCTGTAATCGAAAGATATACTCTCGAGTGTCTTCTTCTTGTGGTAAATGATTTTTTTAAAGATAATGCAACTGAATGCAAATTAGGTATGGCTGGGCTAATTATCAGAAAGACAGAGATATCGGAATAGTTCTTGAACATTCGGAATTAAATAAATCGGGATTATTCTCCTTAAAGCAATTTCTTGCATTATATGAAAAGTATTTAATTAAATTGATCTGCCTAAAAAATCATGAGAAAGTTCTTTAATTTTTCCTAGATATTCCCATTGCAGAATGTTTGATTCAATTCTTGATATAAAATATGATTGTGTTTCCCTATTGAAGAACTTGTCGCTTTAAAGATAATTAACCCTGGGGAGAAGAATCAAACGAGGTTAAAAGGTTGACAATGAAAAGGCGAGGGACTCAATATCTAACCTAGACTCAAGAATTTACAAATTAAATAATTCAATAAACTCAATTTTATGAATATATTCAATCATGAATTGTTATTTGTTTGTGAAGATGAGCTTGAAGAAGAATAATTGGAAGCAGTAAAGAAATTGGCATTTACACAGCAAAGAATAGCTTATTCTAAGATATCATAAAAGAAGTGTATTGAAAATTCTACAATAACCTCAAATTAATTTCTATATTTTGTTGGATTGATTAACAAAGAATATCGAAGCATAATGCAATCCAAGGTATTACGAAATCACTCGAGTGCATATCTTTCGGATACAGACAAAATGCTTGAGAAAAATTGATTGAAGAAGCTATTGAGCAACTAGTGGGGCATCTAACTTGTAAGCTAACCAAAACCAAGAGCCGAAAAAAAGTATTCAAAAATATACTCGGAATTATTATATTCAAATTTTATTGAACTTAAAAGAAATATTTTATTTATGGGCTACTGCAGAATTTCAATTTGTTCCTTCTTGAGTTACTGTGGAATCAGATACTCTTTGCCGTTCCATAGTTGCCTTCAACATATTTAATATAAATTCAAAAATAAATGCAGTAATATTTAAAATTGAGAATGATTATCAAACTCATTTTTTAATTATATTTGGAGGAATATATGAAAAGATAAGGTTTTAGATAAATGCTGTATAAAAAGTAAACTCCCTGTAGGAAAAATATGATACAAAAGAATTCATAAAAACCAAAAGTTTAGAATAATTACACGATGAATTGACCGTGTTGATTTGAATAAAAAGCCATTGCTTGTGATGCTACATAATTAACGTTGAATCCTTCAATCGAAATTTAATTTAGTTGATACAATGGAATAATAAGCCAAGTGGTGAAGTCTGTCGATATAATATTCAAGATAATAATGTATTTTTAGGTGTGATAAACAAATATCACCATTGTGATGATCTAATTAAAACAGTAGATCATTTGGTAACTCGATGTAGAAGGCGTAGTGTCAAGACTACATTAGGTGAAGTAATGTTGTAGCCGGTCGTATAAATTTAGAATCAAAGCGATTTAGAGGCAACCCTATCTAGGAAACAGTGGCTTTTGAATGTGCTCAAATTAGAGTAAACGTGAGAATGAAAACTAAATTAAATGTTCGACAAAAAGAATCAATATATTTGTTTGGAATAATATCGCAAAAAACATATTAAAGAACTTGACATGGTCAGAAACATCGAAGCTTATATCCAATCAAGAGTATTGAAGAAAATACCCGAAAGTATATCTTTTTATTACCGACAAAGTGATAGATAAGAAAGGATTGAAGAGGCTATTGAGCCATCAGGTGAAAACCTGTCTTTACGTTAGAGCCAGGGTTGAAGAATTAAAAGACATTCACAATTAACCCTTAAATAAATTATTATACTTTGTTTGGAATATGAAGAAAACTGAAACAAATTTAAAAGAAGTTGCCATCGCCAATTGAGACGTTTTGCTTTTATATGAAACTGAAAAATTAGAAAGCATGAACTTTTAGCGAAACAATAGCTAAGATAAAAAGCATAACGCAAAAATTATTCCTTATATTATGAATAGATCGGGTATTGGAACAATTTTCAAAGGACTGGGTTTAATGGTAAATATTGAGGCATCTGTTCAATCTAAAATATTGAAGAAAACACTCTAGAGCATATAATTTGATATAAAAGAACGTTTATATCCGATAGAATTTAAGACACTTTTGGCCAAAATGTAAGAATTCATAATTTATACGGAAATCCAAATCCATAGTTAAAACAAAATCATCTAGAAATAAATTATTGATTCATTGGCATAGATTTAATGCTTTTAATCGCCTCGGGGCTTAAACTTCTCTTATTTTTATTCAAATGAATTATTTTAACCTTTCTTTTATTAACTCCCCATAGATTCTCCTATATTCGAAGTATATGCTTTCAAAATTTTTACTTGGCACGATGTATTGAATATGTAATTCGATTTTGGAGGAATTCCGATTTTGTTTGTGCATCTTGAATGTAATTTCATGATGTGGACCATTAAGAATATATATTTATATATTAGATGCAATATTTAATTACGGGACTAATTTAATATTGTCTTTTATTTCCTTAACTCTGGATCTAACCTGTCAAGATAGCTGTCTCGCCTGCTGGCTCAATGGCTTCGTCTAACCTTTCTTCTCTAACATCTCGTCGGTGATCGAAAGATATACTCTTGAGTGTTATCTTAAATGCTTTCTATTGGATATAAGCTTCGATTTTTCTGGTCACACCAAGCTCTATAATATGTTTTTTGTGATATGTTGCTACCACGCCGTCCTAAGTCATCACATACGGAATAATCTTCAACTTAAACCTATATATTTGTGCTAATTAGTTTATATATATATATTATATATAGCATTTCCCTGAAGGCAATAATTGAGTTCCTCCACATACAGCACTGGCCTTAGCGACTGCTCAGATATCTGGGAACACTTGGAAAATACTCTTCTCCTGTTTAGGAGCAAGAGGGCGCAGTACGATCTAAAAAGCTAAACCTGTTACAATGTATGTAGCGCCTGGGTTCAAGCCCTGCTTGGACAGATGCTTCTTGTTTGTTGTAAAACATCTGAAGAAGGGGGCTCCGATTAAGTCAACCACCGGGCGTTTTTAGAGAGCTACTGCTAAAGGAAACTAAGGATGATATGCAACCTGGTTAATGGCAGCTAATCTTTCAAGCCCGCACAGACAGAACGCTTCTTTGCACTCGATGCTAG